>NW_010729280.1:660835-673880 GCF_000365185.1 Nelumbo nucifera | reverse complement strand
GCATGCATGTGCACGCATGTGTGCGGCACAATGAGGCGCTTTAGAGGCGTTTTGGTGCGATGCTGATCGTTGATCAAGAGGCACAATTCAAAGTTAACAGTCATTAACTGTTAACTACTTTTTAAACAGTCACAATTTCAAACATTGTGACTGTTCAAGGTGCCTTCTCTGAACCAGCACCTACCTTTTCTTCATATCTCTTCATAAACTATTTAAGGAGCAAGAATCAGACTCCAAAATCACACAATTTTGAAATTCACTTTCTCTCTCAGTCCAGTCTGCTACAGTCTCACAGAAGGTTTCTTCGGAGATTCTTTAACTTTGCTGGTTGTAGATTCTCGCCCAAGGCTCTGTTGTATCCTGGGAACGGATCTGCCTGTAACCCAACAGCAAACTCAGTGAAACTGAGTGAGGGCAAATAACGTTATAAAGACAGTATCTTCAAATGCGCCTGAGAGCTTCTCCTCCAAAATTACGATGACCCATTTCTAAACAGTTTCTTACAAGATAAAGCCATTTTCGCTAATTAGTGAGCGACTTTGTTAGCATTAAACGTACCGAGATATTAAAATTTGCAATTTCTGCAATCAGCGATTATAGAGCTGATTCTACAGGGTGGTTGTGTTGTATCCACCAACAGAATTTGAACTAATCATGATAAACAAATCGTGTCTAATCATGATAAACAAATCGAGCTGATTATCGAACCACCAGCCTGGCTACGTGACTAATCATGATAAACAAATCGAGTCCAGATCACCTGCCAATAAAAATGTTTCAACATCATCTGATATCACATATTTCATACATAGAATGGTCCCACTTTTATGATGGGCTCAAGTTTCATAGTATGGTGTCAGATCAAATTAATAGGGTGTGGAAATTAAAGTTATTTTATTGGTAGGAAATCCCAAATCCCAATTCAAACAAACCAGTGTTTCACTGTTTCATATTCACTCATAGTTGGCAACGTAATTAGATTTACATACTTACTTGTATTTACAGTTGATTTCATGCAATCTAAACGAGGCAGCATTGTCTTAGGGCCCTTAGAATATTTCTCTCCATTTTTATTCATTTTTTATTCACGTAGACCCTTGTATTGCTACCTCTACCCATGATTTCCTGCTTGTTTTGTTTCGGTTGAGTGCTGGAACTGATTTGTATTAATTATTAGAGACAAAGTTTAAGAAAACCAGCAATTATAACTTATTTTTAACCCGAGGAAATTTATAATTTTAGATGACGATGGTGATGGATAAGGATTCTCTCATTCTCCCATTAGGCATGCATATGATGATGGTTTGGAACTTGAAAGTTAATAGAGTGGGCGCGTTTTAAATTCCAATTAGGATTTACTCGTCACAGAGCACGCCTCAGACATACTTGACAAGCTCTCCCATACTTAATTTTATCATTCATGAAAAAGATTCGATTAGATGTGACATGAGGTGTGTGGTGTTTTCAGGGTGTGACCTGGTTCAAGGGGTAGATGGGCTTTAAACTGATCCTTCTGAATCAAATTGGTTTTTTAATCAAATTGCTAATTTGCTACCAAGGATTGAAAATCAATGGGTGTTCCACCTCATTAATTTGCCATTTTCAAATTGCTAATTTGCCATTTTCATCCGCCGATCCACCTCATTAATTTTAGGGTGAAAGACTTAAACATATCCTGAGACTTAAGCATACCCTGAGATTTTATAATGGACGTAAACTTGTCTTATGACTCTTTTACCCTTCTTTTTCTTTGAAATTTTTGAAAAGAACTAAAGAGAAGTCAAATCGAAGCTTTTAAGGTCCCGTTTGGTTCACAGGAATAAGGGTCTGGAATTGGAATTGGAATCTTATTCCCATTCCTGCTGAAATGACATTTCCCTATTTGAGGAAATGGTCATTCTTTGCCCCTCGCTTGAGAATAATATCTCATTCTTACTGATTCCAACTCCCATTTTCATTCCTATATGAACCAAATATACAATAAGAAGAATAGATCAATCTAATTCTGATTCCAAAGGATTCTGATTCTAATTCCGAATGTGAAGCAGATGGACCCTAACTCATTGGTATGTTTTTAGTTCATCACATAAAAGAAATAAAAAGAGCATATCTCAAGGTAATGAAGATTTGACATCTTAATGGATAATTGCCTTGAAAAAACTAGGGGAAGGTAGTAACTCCCTTTGCTTCTCCGGTGCATACCTCTAGCCTTTGCTTCCAACTCAAGCTTGGTAGATTTGAGCCATAAAGATGACTTTTTAGGGTCCTGTTCTTCATAAGATCATCCCATTCCTTTCATCACAGTACCGAATCAACGATAGTAGATGGCGATGGCAAAACTGAGATAACATCTCAATTTCAGTTCAGAATTCCGCAAGACCATTGTGAAAGGGGATTACCCCTTAAGTACCATCCATTAAAACTCCCTTGTACACCTTTCCAAAGCCACCAACCCCAATAACCCAACTCTGATTAAAATTGTTTGTGACTTCCTGCAACCCCCGATAAGGAACACGGTATTCAAGGTTTGGGGCAATTCTATTTGCAGTTTATTAGACTGTGTTTGGTTTAAAGGAAAAGGTAGGGAAAGGCAGAAAAATCAATACAAGGTTTATAAAGGTTTTTTTACATTTTCCCTCCTTTTCCTACCTTTTCCTTCAAACCAAACATAACCAGAGAATTTACTTTCCAGGCTGTGGGAGCTACCTCTTCCATTCACAAATAATGATGATGTCGGACAAGCAAAGCAATTCTTCTCTCAAAGGGCATTCATTCAATTATTCCTTCTCTTTTTTATTCCCTCTGCTCTCCCACTCTCTACCACTCTTCTCTCCGGAAGAAAAAGAAAAGTCACAGGTGGATAATCATACCAAAGAGATAGGATAAGAGGGAAAAATTGGATTTTAATTTTTTTTTATCAATTCATATGTAATCTTTTATTGAGGGTATGTTTAAGTCCAATTGCGTCAGCCCACAAAGTATTATTAAATTTATATTAAAACCTTAGAGTATATTTAAGTCAATTTCTGAAAATTCAAGGCATGTTTTAAGTCTTTTGCCCTTAATTTTATATCATAAAAGACAACAGAACCACACGCTTCTTTTTGTTTTGAACTAACCCGGATTCCTCCTCACAAAATCTTCTTCACACCCATCTCACATCTATTCCCAATGTGTGGCTGCAGCAGCATGCTCTTAGGAGTACATCCCAATTTGTTTTAAACATATAAATATTAGGGTAAATTGCTGACTGTTGCTAAAATCTCCCTTGTAGTTTGGAAATTGTAATCACCTTCCTTGAACTTTTTAAAACAGTTGCAAGTGTACCCCTTTGCTAAAATCTTCTAATACGAGGCATGAAAATGTCTAAAATACTCATACAATTACTATTGAGGCTGATTTCTAAAGAAGAGATACAATACAAACTTTATAAGCAACAAAAAAAAAAGAATTTTAAGTTGCAGTTTTACCTTCAAGCAATAGGCAAATTTGAAAAATAAATCAATTTCAGAAAAGATATTGGAAGGGTTTGGGGAGTAATTCATATGGAGAGAAAATTTAGAATATAAACATTTTGGTCAAAAGCAACTGTATGTGTATTTTGGACATTTCCATGTCTCGGATTCTAACAAAAGGATCTACTTACAATTATGTTAGAAAGTTGAAGGGAGGTGATTTCAATTACCAAACTCCAGGAAAAGTTTTAGCAACAACTTAAACCTTCAGAGAAGTTTCAGAAATTTACCCTAAATATTAATTACTCATTTAAAAACAGATTTTATTAGTTATTAGAGATTATATATTAATCATGTGTAAATGTTTCTCCCAATATTTTAAGCAAAAACAGGCAATTCAAATCAAACTCAATCGTGTTTAGGATACAAGTCAGAATGAAATACATCAGCAAGAAAAGAAGGAACTCCCAACCAAGTAAAAATACTAAACATAGAGAAAGCATGCCTAGAAAGCAAGTGGGCTTCCATATTTCCACTCCTCCGAGTATGCATCACTGAGCAGTGGTAGAATCCTGAGAAAAGAGAATAATCTCCACCTATGCTATATGCTTTTTGAATACATCCTCATTACAGTTAAAAGAAAATAAATCATTTTTTAATTTTCTAGAATATCATACTAATTTCAAGATCAAAATAAAACCAATTAAAAGCCAAAAAGTAGGTGGAAAGAAAATTTAATATAAGTTTTGACCTATTCAAAAGCAACAAAATTACAAAATTTTAGAATTAATGACAAAAATATATCATACATAGATGTTAATAATAAAACAACTTAATTGAAGAGTAAAGATTAGGGATATCCATTGGTGGGTCTTGGAAGTAGATAATACTTTTTTCTTAATGAATTCTTCTAAATGGATATCAAGCACATAAAAATACTAATATTTGGTGATGTCAATTCCCAAGAAAAAAATGCTAATATGGCATTTTGTACTAAGAACTAAGAACAAAAATGGTGTTTTTTAAGGCACTTGTTAATGCATACTTGAATTAGTTATTAACTTGTTTTATATTGAGTTAATATTATATATTATCTAAATATATAAAATAATATATCAACTCTGCAAATACATAAAAAACACATTCTAATAGTTAGTAATATCTAGGAGATTCCTTAAAGGAATCATTAATTAGTAAATATTAAATAATGCAGCCAAGTTGCTTTTCAAGATTTTTTTATGGAAACTGATAAGTTGATTTCCAAGATTTCATTAGATTAAAGGAGTTATTCATTTATGACAAAGGCCTACTATATATATAATCATGTATTAAAAATAGTAGGGAAAACTGCATATTAGTATCTTGTACTTTGAGCATATCTTACTTTGGTTTCGAATTTCAAGACATGCCAATCCAGTACCTAAATTTCCAGAAAGTGTCAATTTAGTCTGATGACATGTATAATTTAAAACTTTTGAAAATATCAAAATTGTGTTTCGAAATAAGATATTGTTCATCATCTTCTTCCTCAAGAATCAAGATTAAATTGAACCAAAGCAATGGTGAACAACTTCAAACTAACCACCAATCCAAAGCAATGATCAACAAGGCAACTGAATTAGAGTCGATGATGCCGTCGATTTTGTAAAGATACTAATCGCTTTAAACCATACCCACCACCAATCCAAACCATAATAGGGGTTTTTATGGTTCAATCCCCCTCAAAAGTCCTATATAAACTTGCTGCTTTTGGATTCTTGAGCGACCACACCCACACTCGTCTCAATCATCGGTTCATCACTTTGAACCATAGCCATGAATACTGAGGGGAACGATTAATCCTTCATCACAACAGAGATTTAATTTGGTTTCTTCTAAAGAAAAGGTACGCAATGATTTTTCTGTATTAAATCTTTGAATGTCGTTTGCCGAAAAGAAAAAGAAAAAACTACAAATTAATGTCATGTTTTTGGCTTTAGTCTCAAATCTGAAACCTGTGAACTTTGTAGCTTTCATTTCCGGTTCTCCAAATGGCTTGGGTTTCTTTTTTCTTCCTTCTGTCTTATTTTAAAACTCAGAAAGCAGCACTCATTGCCTGGATTATGAGAGGTGGCCCCATCAATTTTCACTTTCAGTTAGGGGTGTCAATTGGATTGGATTTGGTCCAATCCGGTTCAGCTCAATGTGAGTTCATCATAAATGGATCACGTCCAATCCAATCCAATAAATGTATTGAACTAATTTGGACCAGTCCAATTCAATGTCTAGATCGTCCAATATATTCAAATTCATTTTGATTTAGATTGGTTTTAACCCAAATCCAATTCATTGACACATATATTCTTATCCTATATCGATGGACCAGATATTGACTTAATCCAATCCAATTCAATATAAATTTTATGGATGGACCAGGTCCAATCCAATCTAATAAATATTTTAGACCGGATTGGTTCAATTCAATATGTCTTGTTAATCTGTCTAATCCGTCCACATTGATTTTGGACTGTATGGGATTCAATCCAAAACCTTCTCATGTTCTCAATTTCTTTTCCTGTCTTGTTTTATCTCTTTCGGGATATCAGGGATAGGGAAATGGTGATCCCTCAATTCGTGTATGATGTCCCTCCAAGCCTATCCTCTTGGACGTCTTGAGGGATGAGGGGGGAGTTCATATACTCATTGAGAGGAGCCTACACTCGTACAATATTACCAGGACTTTGACTTCTCCCCTGTCATTAACCGTGAAAAATTACAGAGGCAGGCCAGTTATAAGTGATCTCTCCTACTGCTGTAAATTAAAATGGAATTCTTCTACTAAACACCTTGGACTCGATCAAATTCAGGGCCATCTTCCAATTACAAGTGTATAATCTTCCGCCTGATATAAACCGATCCGAACTGCCATTCTCAATCCAGATTACAAGTGTGGGCCTCCTATTAGAGTTGACCCAACAGAATTTATTTCCAGACCCAAGCGAGATTCACGACAAGCTCAGCCATTACAAGTTGGCAAGTTGTCTGCAACATCACTCTCGACCAAAGGAGAAGTCTCACTGTTGTGTTTCGTTCTCGGGTTCCTACAACAGCCAAAAGAGAAGAAATGCATGGCAAACGTTCCTCATAAGAATCTATGGAGAAGAGTCTTCAAGGGGCATGAGTTCGACAATGAGATACGAGTTTTGATCTGTCTGGAAAGGCAAAAGGAGGAAAACTAGTTCTGATGATTGATAAAGAAAATTAAATGACACTAGAAAGTTATTTACATCCTTTCACTTGCCGATTAATGGTGGTTAACAGTTTTGTACTAAATTGGTACGTTTTAAAATTTAAAGGATTAAAGTGAGGCTAGGCCCAAAATACAAAGTACTAATATGTAATTTTCTCTCAACAAGTGTGGCAAGGTAATTTATTTCAGGTAATTGGTGGAAAATCTCTCAAACTACCATTTTCCATTGCAAGATATTTCTACCATTTTCCATTGCAAAAATGGAATTTGCAAGATTCTTTCACATGCATGGAAGTCAAAATCATCCAACTACAACCTATGTGCTTATTATATATATATATTTCAAACGGGCTAACCCATGTTGGACTATTTGATCCATGACCCAGTCGTCCTCCTGATTTGTAAACAATCCGGGTCTAACAAAACTGATTGCCAACACGGATCTCCAATCATGCCCGAATTGGTTGACGGATGCTGCTAAGGATGCAAATTGCATATGGATTCCCCTATTGGGGTGGGTTTCGCATGTTCCTAATCGGGTTAGGAAATAGGATTGGTTCGGGTCATTGTATGTTATATCTTTAATTAGATTGCTATACCGTGATCCGTGAACCCTTCCAAGTGTTTCTTGTATAGATTTCAAGTATCTCATCCCGCTCTAATCCATTCATGGGCCGGGATAGGTTCGGGTTGATACGTGGTCAAGCCAGGTCGGGTTTTGATAGAGCACAACCATACATACTAACCCGATCGACAAGTTCACAATCCATAATCCGTTATCCGTCCCTACCCGCTGTTATGTCCTTGACGAGAACTTCACTATTTTTTCAAAACAAAAGAACACCGACCAAACTACGGATTAAGAAGCCAAGAACTATACATGAAGGCAGAATCTAGAAACTATAGCCAGTATTTAGCTCAGAAGAATAATCCTCCCCCAAAGTTGCATGATAACACATACAGCATGGCATCGACTTGTTTGCAAGGCAATCATGTCAACCCAGCTGCATCATTTTCATTTGATCCTTCATTACTAGAAGGTGAAGTTGCAGATACACCAACCTCACCAGGTCTCAACAGTCGAACAAATCCTAACGGTTCAACTTGCAACCCATCATCAGATGCAGGTGAGGAAACCGAGATCAGTAAGCAACAAATTAAGTTACTGTTTTGTGATTTTAGAGCTCAAATCAAAAGTCAGGCAGGCTTGAAAGTGTTTTGGCTTTAGACAATGCACAAACAACACACACACACACTTCTCTGTCGTCTGTATCAAATCTTACTCTAACAATGAAAAGTTTGGTTCATTAACAGATCAAATCATGGATCTCCTTACTCATCGACAAGTGCTGAAGGAACTGAGTCATTTCCGGCTCCTGTACAAAGCTGCTCTAAGAGGTGATTGGGGAGCTGCTAATCTTTTCTTGCAAAGGAATCCCGACGCTGTGGCTGCTAAGATCAACGTCTCTTGGATGACTGCGCTAAGTGTCGCTGCTAGTGCCGGACACGCTCAATTCGTGCAGAAGCTAGTGGAGAAAATGTCTGTTAAACAACTGGAATCAAAGGATAGATTGGGTAGAACTGCTCTATTTTATGCTGCCATGGCCGACTGCACCCAATCTGCCAAGGCGATGGTAACAAAGAACCCTAATTTGACGCAGATAAGGAACGATGAAAACGCGACACCCCTTCTGTGTGCCTTAACATATGGCAGCAAAAAGATGGTAAGGTATCTCTACTCCGTTACCAGAGATGAAGATCCCAGTCCTTTTCGAGGTGGAAATGGTGTTCGATTATTAGTTTTCATGATCGCCTCTGGTTTCTACGGTGAGTGGCCACCTAAAGCTGAAGATATCACCAGTATCAGCGATCGTTCAATTACCGATCTATTTCTCTTTCTCTTCACAGATACTGCTCTTGATCTAGTCCAGCGCTACCCTCAGCTAGCTACTGCTCGTGATGATAAATCTGGTTACACTGCTCTCTTGGCGTTATCTCAAAGACCTTCAGCATTTCCAAGTAAAAGTCGCTATGGATTTCTAGAACGATTGATCTATTCATGTTAGTTTTCCCACCACTCCTTTCTCTTTTCTCTGTTAAGCACTTCCGACATCTCTCTTCTTCTCGTCATTAGAAGTTAGAGAAAGAATTCAGATATATTCTGACTGCCTTTTATGTCTATAAGTGATCAGCGTGGAAAAATCCGGCAGCCCTCGACCAACGATCAACGGAGATGTTGAGAATCCACCGGAATCTGGAAACCTTACGCAAGTGCCTGATCGGCCTTGCTCTCTCCTGAACGCTCAAATCAATAAAGGTCTGCAATTCTATCAAGTCAACGAGTTATGTTTTGACAAAAAAAAAATTAACTGCAGCCGAATTTCTTATTCCCTTTTGACTCCGAATCCGGAATCCACTATAGAGACGGAAGGATACTAGGCCAATCACGATATGCCACGTCAGCGTGGTAGTCGTTGACGTGCATGTGTATATCACGGACCCCACATGTACGGAATTAATGTGGCCTATTGCCCCAATCTTACCATCCCCTCTTTAATGTATTCGGTTCCTATCGAACATGATGTTTTAGTAATAAGTTCATGCCTGGGTCACAGTAGTGTCAACTCAAAATTGATGTCAATTCAAGGGGATATTGGTGTATAGAAAGGGAGTTTTTGACATTTTAAATATTTATAATTTGCAGTAAAATTCAGAAATTTCAACATTTTCTTTAATTGTTTTTATTTTATTGATTTTTTGTGCTTTTTAAGTTCAATGGATATTTCAATATTCACATCTTTGGGAAATTAGATTTTTATTTATATTTAAAACATGACATAATCTTTTTTTCTGTTAACATCTCCATGTCAAAGCTAAGGGAAGGGGTTAGTTGTATAATTTATGTGAAACTAGTTTAATAACATGTGATATGTACACATGTAAGTGATATATGATATGTGGTACCGGTATTTAGATTTAACTTTTATGATTCACACAAAAATTAAGTAAAGCATTTTTTTTTTTTGTTCAGGCTCAGTTTGGAATGAGTACAAATACAAATATGTAGAGTGTAAAATCTTGTATTGTTTTTATTATTTGGTATGTATTTCAGTATTTGTGTTGTAGATATATGTATTTGGGCTCAAGTTGAACAAATTAGGGTTGACTTTGGTTTAAAGCCTTAGGTCCAATGCATAGAGTTGGGTCTACATTAAACTTAAATTTAGCCCAACCTACTTGACTTGCACCATAATGGTCCAATCGTTTGGGTAAGCTAGTTAACCAATGATGTTATAATTAAATAATAAAAATTTTAAAAAATAGATAGAAACACAAAAATTTTAAAAATACACAAAATTTACAGAAAATTTTGAGATATCTAAGATATTATAAACTTGTGATATCAAACAAAAATAAGTGTGATAAACAAGAATTATTTTTAGAATTAATTATGTAAATGAAATAAAAAATTTAAAGTTGCCCAAAAATGATACTGTCTTTTTACAAGTCAAATAGGTCAGCACATGGTGTTATAATTATATAATAAAACCTCAAAAAATAAATGAAAATAAAAAAATATAGAAAGCACAAAAATCTGTTTATGGAATTTGTGCACATGTCTAGTATCATATATTTATCATATTAAACAAAAATAAATATGATAAATAAAAAATATTTTTGTTAACAATAAAAGTGAAATATAAAATCTAAATACATCAGCACACCTATTACTTATCCTTTTTAAATGGTTCTAATAAGGATATTGGAATTATTAATGCAATCTGAAATTACTATGTGTGCATATTTACTAATATATATAGAAGTCTTGCATAACCTTTCCATGCAATACAATAATAAATAATGTTTATCATATTTATGTTGTATATTATATTATATCATATAAAAATTATATTGTACGATATACCATTTCATATAATTTAAATATTATATTAAAAAATATGATTAGATAATATATATGAAGTTGTAAAGTATATATAGTAAGATATAAATATTATCTAAACTATACATAGTCCAGAAATATGTTTATAATTGTACTAAATGGTATAACTATACTTGTATATTCCTAAGGAGAAAACTCTAAAGAAACACATTTCAGGGATTCCAACGTACCAAAGGAGATCCCAAAAAGTAGAAAAGTTGTTTTTTATACTCAAACTTTTTAGCTTCCCAAAGAATAGAGTTAAGATTTAGGACTATAACCGGATCGAGTTCGGATCAGGTTCAACTATATCTAAATCCGGAGTTATTATTGAAATCCCAAATCAAGTATCATACTGGCATTGGATTCGCATTTCTTTTGTTATTAAAATAAAGAAAAAAAATATTAACTCGCATTGTTATTAAACGAATATTGCAGGTTTTTTTGTTTTATAAAAAAAAATATTGTAGGTTTTAACGAGTCCGTATAGGTGTCAATTGGACTGGATTTGATGTAACTCGATCCAGTCCAATGTGAGTCCACTTACAAATGGAGTGGACCCAATCCAGTCCAAATCCAATCCAATCCATTAAAATGTAAATAGACCGGATTGGATCTAATCCAAACCAAATGAAAATATCAAAAATTATATAAAAATTTACAAAAATATATTAAAATGAAGAAAATCTGAAAATTACAAAAATATACCATCTTGGCATTGAAAACACACCTTTGTAAAAGTGATTTCATAAAAGTATTTTTAAAAGTACTTTATACTTTTATAAAAGTACTTTTGTAAAACTGCTTTTGCAAAAGTGCTTTCGTAAAACTTCTTTCATAAAAGTGCGTTCGTAAAAGTTCTTATATAGAAGTACTTCCATAAAAGTGCTTTCGTAAAAGTTATTTCATAAAAGTGCTTTCGGTAAAGTGCTTATATAGTACTTCCATAAAAATGCTTTCGTAAAAGTGTTCTATAAAAGTACTTCCTTAAAAGTGCTTTCATAAAAGTATTTCCATAAAATGCTTTTATAAAAGTACTTCCGTAAAAGTTGTTTTGTAAAAGTGATTTCATAAAAGTGCTTTTGTATAAAAGTATTTTTCATAAAATTACTTTTATAAAAGTGCTTTTGTAAAAGTGTTTTTATAAAAATGCCTTCGTAAAAGTACTTCCATAAAAGTATATCGACTTTAATTTTGATCGATTTCAAATTGGACAAGGGTTTGGCCTCATGATCAGATTATTGAAAATTTGGTTTAGGTCCAATTTAGACCAATAAGAACATGGACCAATTTATTTTGGATTGGCTCAATCCAGTAAATATAATGAACCATCCAAATCCAATTTGGTAAGGTTTGGATCAGATAGGATCCAATCCAAAACCGGTCGATTGACACCCCTACAAGTCCAGATCTATTCCTCACAGAGCACGCCTCACACCAACTTCATGACGTCTCCTTACCACACATGGAGGAAGCGGGATTTGCTCCTCACAAATGGGCGCCTCACAAGTACATCCATTGTGCATTGGGAACATCTCCCATGAATAATAACTAATAAGTACAGGAGATGTTCCCAATGCATGATAGGATGTGCGTGAGAGGCGCCAAGTGTGAGGAGCAGATCTAGTCTCCACATGGAGAGCATATCCCGTATTTGTAATTACTATTCATGTTACCAATACAAGGTGAGATGTGACTGAGGTCGATGTTAGTGAGAGATCCATCGTATGGACGCCCAAATCATGCAGAATAAAGGGGCGAATTTCAAAATTTTTTCTCTCCCTTTCAATTGGGAATCGCATTCCCTATTTAAAAAATCATATTTTCAATGATCAATCTTGAACCATAAACTGAACCAAATCTGAACCAAAAAGAGTAGGAGAAGATTATACCTGATACGGAGAAAAAGTATTTCCCAACGAAGGTGTTCACGCCCAAGGAAAGATCCAAAGACTACTCCCACTGAAGATGGCGCAGTGCAGGATGGAGCAGAATCAGCAGTATTCTTCTCCAAGAATTCTGTCATTCGCAAGAAACAGCAGGATGGCATGTGAGCACAGCTTCCTATCAATTCATTCTCAAAGAACTGATGTCAAGATCGAATCTTGACTTCTCCCACAACTGGAGATCGAACTGGATGTCTGACGGTTGCAGGAAGGAGGCGGCAAGAAAGATCTTTTGCAGGGATTGCAGAAATCTTTCTTTTTTATTTCAGCTCTGAAGAGGATCTGATTATGTGATTCTTCTAAAGGCTGCCACCCCCTCCTTCTTTTGTAACCCTAAAAGATCAGCTCCTAATCCAATTAAGAGCTGCTGATCCAAATCATATTTGGATCAGACCTCTCTTTAGGTGATGAGGATAAACCCTTATCTTATCTGCAGATTAGATCAGCCTTCTCTTAATCTCAATAGGAGGTTTCT
>NW_010729280.1:616932-643987 GCF_000365185.1 Nelumbo nucifera | reverse complement strand
GAATATGATGGGTGAACACTCACTGGACATAAAGGTTTAACCTAAAATGGCAATGAACCGTGTCTGACAGAGGCCAAAGGGAAAGCTCATATGGTGAGTGGATATGATCTTTCACAGAAAGGTGGTGGGGTTATGCAGCTGAAACAGTTGGCTCCATGCACCCTATGTGATTTCCCACATTTCCAGAGACATAAATCGCTGTCTCCGTCACTGAGATAGGAGAGAAATCTCAGAGATGAACAAATGAAAATGGAACATAAATTAAAAGCCATATCTATGTAGATAACATGAATCAAATTAGGTTGTGGACTAATGTTTGCTTTTTACCAGAAATGGCAAACGGACAATTTGCAAAGCTGTTGGGTGACAACAAACTTAAAGGACCAAACTATGTTGACTGGTACCGTAACCTTATGTCAGTCCTAACTTCTGAGAAGTTGGACAAGGTGGCTAAAAACCCTGCCCCGGAGCATCCGGGTGATAGGGCTTCTGAGGCCCGAAGGAGAGACTATCAGGATTGGGAGGAGAAAAACTCCCTAGCCCGGTGCTATATCGTTGCCTCCCTAGACAATCCGATACAGAGGCAGTTTGATCAGATCGAACTTGCCAAGGACATATTGGATAGTTTAAAGACAATGTACGAAGAGCATAATCGTTCTACTCGGCAGAAGGTCTTGAAGCAGTTCATGACCGCACAGATGTCCACGGGCCAGCAAGTTCATGACCATTGTCTTCGGATGATGGGTTATATCAATGAGCTTGAGGCTCTTGGATCCGGGTTGGATCATGCGACCCAGATAGATGCCATCCTGAATTCTTTGCCTCCTTTCTTCAATCCATTCATCATGAATTACAACATGAATAAGCAGAATATTAGCGTTCAGGAACTCAGCAATATGTTGTAGAGGGCCGAGGAACTGATTAAGAAGGATGAGCATATTGCTATGCTTGTTGAAACTAGCAAGTAGGGCAAGAAAAAGAGGAAGGCAAAGAAGAAGCCACAGAAGAAAGCCACCAAGTCCAAGAAGCAGAAGAAGGGCAGAGCATCAAATACTTGTCACTTTTGCAAACAGACCGGCCACAGGAAGAGGAACTGTCCTCAACACCTGGAATCCAAGAAAAGTAATTTTGAATCTTGTGTCATAGAAACCAATTTGTTGGTAACTTCTGTTTCCTGGTGTATTGACTCCGGGGCATCGACTCATGCGTGTAACTCATTACAGGGGTTCAAGATAAGCAGAAGACTGAGTGACGAAGAAGTAACTCTTTACTTGGGGACTTCTACAAGTGTTGCAGCTATGGCTATAGGAACCGTAAATTTAATTTTCAAACAATGAATAATTGTACTGAAAGATTGTCTTTATGTACAAAATTTGATAAGAATTTTGATTTCTGTTTCAAAATTGTGTGCGGATGGATATTCTATTCTTTTTGGTAACACGATTACGATTAAAAGAAATAACAAATTCATCGCATACGGAGAACTTGAGAATGGTATCTATGTTCTTCATCCTTCTCTGGAAACTAACATAGCCGAATTTATGTCGGTTGATATCCCCAAGAAAAGAATCCATGAAACAGTTAATCCCACGTTCTTGTGGCATTACCGACTTGGCCATATCAGCATTGATTGTATCATAAGGTTGGTAAAGGATGATCCTTTGGATTTTCTAACTGTAGAAGATCTTCCCACTTGTGAGCCTTGCCTTCAAGGTAAGATGATGAAACGGCCATTTAATGTTAAGCCTAAAAGATGTACAGGCATGCTTAACCTTATACATACTGATGTATGTGGTCCCCAGAGTGTTAGGACTCGTAACCAGCACGTGTATTTCATTACATTCACCGATGATTATTCTCGGTATGGTTATGTGTACCTAATGAGACACAAGTCTGAATCATTTGAAAAGTTCAAAGAGTTCAGACAAGAGGTCTAGAAACAGTTAGGGAGAGAAATTAAGACCCTTCGGTCAGATCGAGGTGGCGACTATCTCTCTGACGAATTCAGGGACTACTTGAAGGTCAAGGGGATAGTATCACAGTTGGCTCCTCCTGCTACACCACAGTTAAACGGTGTTTCAGAGAGGAGGAATAGGACCTTTTGGATATGGTCTGGTCACTTCTCATACACTCAGAGTTACCCACATCCTTTTGGGGTTACGCATTAGCGACTGCGATTTATGTGTTGAATCGGGTTCCAACCAAATCGGTTCCGAATACTCCATATGAACTTTGGACCGGAAAGAAACCAAGTGTCAAACACTTGAAGATTTGGGGTTGTCCAGCACACGTTAAAAGAACGAGTGCAGACAAATTGGAATCCAAGACCAGTCGTTGCCTATCCGTAGGCTACCCCAAGGGCTCTGCGGGTTACCTATTCTATGACCCGGGAGAACAGAAGGTGTTCTGTGGACAAAATGCCCATTTCTTGGAAGATGATTACATCATGAACAATCATCATCAGGAAGTTGTTCTTGATAAGGAGAGTTCAGGGTCAGTGGGAGATGTTCCACAAGTTCCAGGTAATGACCAACCTAGAAGATGTACCCGGGTATCCAGGCCTCTAGTCCGTTTTGGCTATGACCAGGATAGTTACCTGGTGGAAGCTATGACTTGTGATGAGGATCCCGTGACTTATACGGAAGCTATGTTGGACATAGATTCCTTGAAGTGGGTAGATGCCATGAGAGCTGAGATGGACTCAATGAAGACCAATGGAGTCTAGACTCTAGTAGATTTGCCCTCTGGGGTAAAAGCAATTAGATGCAAATGGATCTATAAGAGGAAGAAGGGCCCCGATGGTAAGGTTGAGACCTATAAGGCTCGTTTGGTGGCGAAAGGGTATACTCAGAAAGATGGCATCGATTATGAGGAAACCTTTTCGTCGGTGGCCATGCTTAAATCCATTAGGATCCTGCTAACTATAGCAGCATACCATGACTACGAGATTTGGCAAATGGATGTCAAAATTGCGTTCCTGAAATGGAGATCTTAGTGAAGATATCTATATGCAGCAACCGCAAGGTTTCATAGCTGTGGGTCAGGAACACATGGTATGTAAATTAAATAGATCCATATATGGACTTAAGTAAGCTTCTAGGAGTTGGAACATCTAGTTTGACTCTACTGTCAAAAAGTTTGACTTTGAGCAAAACCCGGATGAACCCAGTGTTTACAAGAAATCTAGTGGAGATAAGGTTATGTTCTTGGTTCTGTATGTAGATGGCATTCTACTCATTGGGAATGATGTAGGAATGTTGACTACAGTGAAAGTATAGCTTTAATAGCAATTCTCCATGAAAGATCTTGGAGAAGCCTCATATATACTGGGTCTTCGATTCTATAGAGATAGATCGAATAGGATAATAGGATTATCCCAATCTGCTTACATTGACAAAATTGTCAAGAGATACAACATGGAGAACTCCAAGAAGGGAAATGTTCCTTTCAGGCACAGAGTCACTCTCTCCAAGGGGATGTCTCCCAAGACTCCCGAGGAGATTGAGGGCATGAAGGACGTTCCCTATGCCTCAGCCATAGGGAGCATCATGTATGCCATGTTGTACACTCGTCCTGACATTGCTCAGGCAGTATGTGTGGTAAGCAGATTCCACGCCAACCCAGGGCAGGAGCACTGGACTGTTGTGAAAAATATACTTAAGTACCTTCGAAGGACAAAAGAGTTTCGTCTGGTATTCGATGGTAGCTCACTACAAATATAGGGGTATACTAATGCCGATTTCTAGTCGGATCCAGATGATAGAAAGTCTACATCTGGGTATGTTTTCACGATAGGATCGTGTGTTGTTTGCTGGAAAAGCAACAAACAGGGGTCCACTGCAGATTCCATAACTGAAGCCAAAAACATTGTTGCAAGTGAACCTGCCAAAGAAGCTGTATAGATGAAGAAGTTCATTCATGAATTAGGAGTAGTTCCATCCATAACATCACCCATTCCGTTGTTGTGTGACAACAATGAAGCTATCGCTCAGGCTAAGGAGCCAAGAGCCCATTCGAAGTCGAAGCACATCGAGAGGAAGTACCATGTACTCTGGGAGATAGTTGGAAGAGGGGATGTCTTGATTCAGAAGGTAGCATCAGTGGAGAATGTAGTAGGCCCATTGACTAAACCACTAACACAAGAAGTGTTTGAGAAACACGTGGAAAGTATAGGACTCCGGCTTATACCAGATTGTACCTAAGTGCAAGTGGGAGCTATTAGATAGTGTATGCCCTTAGCTCCAATCAAAATGATATACATTATGACATTTAATGTAAATGAATAAAGTACATATTTGATTCATGTTATTGTAGTGTGTTTCTATGTAATACCCTTAAACTGGACATATATGAGACTCGTGTTAGTTTAGAATGTTCACAGCCGTTGAACAAGTCTGGGGAGATTTATCCTGGCAAGGCTGACACTGATGTGCCGCCAAGTTGGTTGGGGTAGCCTGTCTCAGCTGCTACGGTGAGACTCGAGGTACATGCAGTGTAGGTTTACTTGAAACCCTGAACCGGACAAGATTTCCAGTATTGCCCTGGACCCTAGACTCGATTATGATACTGCACTAGGTGTCGGATTGGGTTGTCTTTGATATGCCAATCGGTGAGATCTTTAGAGGGGGTCAAAACCTGGGTATGTTGGGACAGTCTGAGAATTCATCTGAGTAGGTGATCATAGTGACAGGATCAACCCCTTTGTTGGACAAAGGTAATGGTCGGGGATGCACTCTCTCTGATGTAAACCAAAGCTGCGGGCAGCCGATTTCAATTGTTGAAATTTGTTTTTGCAAAATATATTTATATAAAGATATACATATATTACGGTTTCAAAATGTTGGCAAAAGGTTTTCATTCCCGGGATCCATGTGAGTAGAGAGTGCAACACTGTTCCTTGTAGCCGAGGGAGAGGTACTCTCTTGTCGGGCAGTGTTTGATCATTATGGGCTGAGAGGTTAAGTGTAAAACCATTGAGGGTAATACCTGATGGTCTAATCTTGCATCTGCCCATAGTCCCTGGGTTTTTATAAGGTGGCTTGGCCTAGGGACAACTTAGTGTAAGTGTTGGGCCCGTTAAGAGCCCATGGTGATGGGCTCAGGGGTTCACTGTCCAAAACAGTGTATTTAGCCAGGCCTTATAACATAGGCTGGGCTGAACCCATGTGGCTGATGTGTAGATCAATGTTTGGGTCCCACGCCATACAAAGAAGCCCAACTGGGCAGCAGTTTGGAGGGTTACTGAGATCAAGGACTTATTGGGCCTAAAGCCCATTTCGAACTGGTCTAATATGATTAGTTAAACAAGGGCAGATCTAGGATTTGGATCAGCAGATAGGATAGGGAATTATCCCTATCCACTTAGAGAGTCTAGATCCAAATAGAGATTTGGATATGGAAACCTCCTAAGGAGATTAGGAGAGCTTATCTAATCTGCAGATAATATAAGGATCTACCATTATCACTTAAAGAGAGTCTAGATTCAAATAAGGATTTGAATCAGGAAACTCCTAATGGGATTAGGAGCTGATCTCTTTAAGTCTATAAAAGGAGGAGGGGGCGAATCATTCAACATATCTCAAAACCCTAGACATCAGATCTTAGATCACACAGAGAAAAGACAGCAACAGTGTGACTGCGCCATATTCTCCCTGCATTCTCCTCTAGTTGCCGCCAACTGCTAGTTCGATCTCCATTCTTGTAGGAGTGATCAAGAATAGTTCTTGATATCAATCTTTGGAGAAAAGATTATCTGAAGTCGTGCTCACAGCCTCCATCAAATTCTTGCTGAAGGGTTCGGTTCTTGGGAAGAACACTACTGATTCTGCTCCACCCTACACTGTGTCATCTTCAGTGAGAGCAGTCTTTGGAGATTTCTTTGGGCGTGAACACCTTCATTGGGAGTTACTACTACTCTGTATTAGGTATATCCTTCTCCTACCTTTTGGTTTCAGATCTGGTCTGGTTCTTGGTTCAAGTTTGATCCTTGAAAATGCAGATTTTCTAAAACAGGGAATGTGATTCCCACATGGGAGAGAGAGAAATTTTTGAAATTTCGCCCTACCTTCCTGTAGGGTTCGGCTATCCATATGATGGATCTCTCATCCCTTCATGCGTAACTTAACTATTGCAGCTCTCTAGCTCTCTAGCATTTTATCTCTCGCCAAAATCTCCACATCACTGACTTAAGTATCGAAGTGCCAACCTCGGGTAAAGAAACCTGAGTACTGTAACACTTTCTAATAGGGAACTCGCCAACTCAACATTCGAACTGTCCTCCCGTAGGGAGTTGCCAGATTGTGCATCATTAATTGGTGTCGTCTATGGAATATGCTACACCAAAGTTGTCACTCGTGTTCTAAGCCTCAAGTAATGGCATTCTCAAGCAACAACAACGCATGGATCAAAGGATCCCCCGCAGGGGGGCAGAATCAGAATGATCAGCCCGAACATGTCCCAATAGTCTCGCCCGAATTGAATCTCTCCTATCCCTAATTGTGAGGCCGTCCCCACAAGTTGAGCCCTCTATGGTTCCCGTGAGAGTTGACAACCAACAAGTTGTGAGGCCACCCCCATAGGTCAAGCCCTCCATGGTTCCCATAAGAGTTGACAGCGAATAGACTGTGGAGCTGCCCTCGTAGGTCAAGCCCTCCATTGTTCTAGTGGGAGTTGATGACCAACAGACTATGGAGCCACCCTACTAACCTCAACTCATTTTAAATTTGCACTTAAAATCCAGGTTCTCAACTCATTTTAAACTTACACTCAACGGTAATCAGCCCGGACAAGCCTCGTCAACTCTATTTGCGAGGTGCCTCTATCGGTTGAGCCCTCCGCAGTTCCTATGAGAAATGGTGGCCAATGGACTCTGCGGTTGTCCTTGCAGGTCGAGCCTTTCAAGGCTCTTGTGCGAGTTGGCGACCTACAGTTAGTAGAGATGGCCCCCGCAAATTGAGCTCCCTGCGGCTTATCATAGGAGAAACGACCAGCGTTTTAGAGGGTTGATGTAGTGTAGAAATGGCACTAATCCGTCGTTCAAGTGCCAATAGTGATGCACGTATCAACAATGCTATCATAAGAGGGGCAGGAACTATACGACCAGCCTAGGCGAGCTTCAGAAGTTTGGACCAGATTGCCTCCCAACCCAACTGCAAAGCCTCACTACTAATTGATCCCTTCATGGCTTCCGTGAGAGTTGGCAACCAGTTGAATGTGGAACCGGTCTCACAGGTTGAACCTTTCATGATTCCTGTGAGAGTAGGCGACCTACAGACAGTAGAGCCACCCCCTCAAGGTGATCCCCCCATGGCTCCAGTAGGAGTGGGTAGCCAGCAATTCCAGGAGCAGGTGCAGTACATGTGCGGCATTGACCCGCGAACATAGACCTAGGAGAATCAATCCCACGTGATGTCATAGATGAATCTACGTTTAAAGCTACTACAGAATGACCATCTACTTTGGCGACCTAGTCAAATCAAATTCTAAGGGAAAGCCAAACTACTTTTAATTAAGGCCCCTATGCCAACCTTGAGATACATCGGTAGCTCGAAAGCTCGACGCTATTTTGATGGTCGAAATTATGACCATCCGCTTTAGTGACTTGGTCAAACTGAATTTTAAGGAGAAGCCACCCCACTTTTTAGCTAAGGTCCCTCAAGCCAATCTCGAAACACATCAGCAACAGGTAGACCGATCTAAGTAGGTCGGCCCCCCATCTATCTAGCTCGGTTGTGTTTTGACTGCTACTACTACACTTAAACTGATCTCAAAGGACGTCGGCATATCACCGCCAACCTGATAAAAAAAGGAAAGAAAAATGGAGGAAAAGAAGACTAGTTCACTTTCAGCACCACGGCAAACATACAAACTTGGCCAATTTCTTCACAGTTGTCCTTCACCTAGTTTCAGGCTCTACATCGACCTTGTCAACTACTCCTTCGATAACCAACTTGAGGGACATTGTTGTAGTCTATGTAAGTGGAGTGACCTAACAAGGCAGTCATGCAGTTGGAAGCCCCTCTTGAGGAAGTCATGACGAACTTCGCTCTTGAGGTATTTGGTCGAATTGTAGAACTCCTTGACAGTTGCATCCCTAGTAAGGTAGATGTCCTTGGGGTGCCTACTCCGCCTCTCCTCGAGCGGATGAGTTCGCTCCTGTGCCCCGATAATCAAAACAGCGAAGTCCTACGTAAGGCTGCATTCAACCCTTAGACTCTTCTAACCTGGGGAGCAAATTGGACCAACGCCTACGAGCTCATCAAGCCAATCGCTCCGGACTAAAATTTTACAGCGAGCTACTCCCTTCACCAAACCAACCTCGTCTCGGGAGTGGGGAGCAATTGATGAGGGCAGATTTGTCCCTCCTCTGACATCATGACACATGGCATCTTAGAACAGCTAGATGACACCTTGACACCACAAGGGCGATGACTTGTCTTAACCAAAGTGATGGAAACCCAGCTATTGACCTACTAGAAACACAGCTGGCAACCTACCTCCACCGACCTGATGGGGTCTTAGGCTCCCAGTTGGCGACCTCATACACAACTTGGGCACCTCGACAGGGCGGCTAGGAGCACCTCGTCTAGGGCCGACCTATGGTACCTCCTCAATGTTACCTGTCAAAGGGACATCAACGCAAGAGCAACCTCCCTCGAGGACTTGTTGACTCGACTAAGGTCCAAGTGGCGACCCGCGAGACATGGTCGTCGACCTCCTTCGTGTGTGCATTTCGTCACTCCTGGGTCTTTCGGAAGTCAGTTCCTGCATCGGATGTTTTGGATGAAACCGGATACGGCACAAAGCCTGGTCTACAGACTGACCAGCTACGTCTTCCTATAAATCTCGGATGCGGTGTGTGAATCCTATGCCAAACAACACCTATATAAAGGTCCTATTCCCAACCTTAAAAGGTTGCACAACTTAACTCTCGTAGCATTTCAGCTTATTCTAATTCCTGTCTAAACCAAACAAGTTATAGGACTAAACCATTCTGGTTCTGATTCGAAGGGTTCAATTCCAATCCCGAAAGTAAACCAAACAGACCTTAAATATTAATAGGTATAGACTATAAATAAAGAGCTCTGGCCTAAAGCTGTTTCAAGTCACACTATCTGAATCTAGTTTTGCAGAACAAGTTTTTATATCATACGATTACAATTTTATGTTAATGACAGAATACTGCGGATTTCACTTCACATGAATTCATGAAAACATCAGAAAGCAATACATGATATACATGATTGCATTGCATGTAGAAATTTGGCTTTGGGTGGGTTTGGTTGCGCTTTTTATTGGCCCATGGTCTACCCAAAGCCAACCCATGCTAAAAAATGGGCCCCATTTCAGACTGGACCAAGTTGGTTTAAGCCAGCCCGACCCATGTCCCAACCCCTAGATATGCTGATCCAATCAGAAAAGGACAAGAGTTCTAGTTTGGGCAGGTGGAAGGGTCAGCTCAAGAATAACCCCAATTGGCTGTTCTATTAGGACAACGCCAATCCATCCCCAGTCCTCAAGAAAGCACAAAATGACAACTCGTGAGTTTCCTGCCATCCAGAGGAAAAATTGCCTTCTTAATTCTTGCAACAAAACTCAATCAAAACTCGTATCCATCAGTCACAAAGTGCCAAAGACAAATTTCCAAAGCTTACTCTTTTTAATATTGTGATTAACATTCGTCCAAGACTTACCTAAGACGAAACTACACGTTCAATGAAACAAAATTTAGTCGTGAACCAGAGTAGGTAGCCCACAAGAAAGATTATTGCATTACCGTGGTATTCGCTGGAACCGGACCAAAAAAGAACTGGACTTATATATATAAAAAGACGGCTTTTATATCAGCTACGAATCTGACGGAATCCTGCAAGAGGCAAGACATGGACGGTGGGGATGTCTCTGGATTCCAATCTGATGACCCAACAACAGTGCATAGGAATATTCTCCCTTGAAATATCACACGTCCACGTGTGATTCCATATAAAGTTACTACCCGTGATAGATCAAAGGTTTGCAATTGGACGGTTAAAAAATTGCCAAGTTGCTCAATCACAATCATCGGTTTACAGTTGAGTCCATGGTCAATACAAGAACGTCACAAGCGGACGCCGGAAAATGGAGTGGATTTCCTAAACGGGTCGCCTCCACTCGAGTCTTCTTCCTTCAGTCCAGAGGGCTCGTCTACGCTAGCGAAACGGTTCCTGGCCGGATGGCCCACATCTTTTATCCAATAAAACCCTGCCATGTGCAAAACAACCTCTATTTTTGTTGTTGGAGTGCGACAAAGTTTCAGGCTTTCATTTCAATAACCAAGCCACGTGGCACGACGATTTTTTGTCCTTATTTAGAAGATAAAAGCTATTTGAAATTCAATGGCTATTATTATTCAATAATCAATAGGCATGGTGGCACGGATGACAATGGAAATCGTCGGCCTGATGCGTGGGTCCCGTCGTAGGTAGCTGACGTGGTGTTTCTTGATGGCCAGTGGTACTAGGAAATAGTAGACGATTTGAACTCTGCGATCAGGATTTGCCACGTTTATACTAGCACACAATCGTCCAGAGAAGGGATATGCACCAACACCAACACGATCACCCACAGCACACAAAAGCACATCTGATCGTCACAAGATCCTGGAGAGAGTCGTTGCTAAGGAATCGTAACAGTCCTTTGAACTATGAACTGCCCCTCTCTCTCTCTCTCTCCATAAAATACCAGCCAATTTTGAATTTTTTGTGTGAGATAATTGAAGTTAAGACCAGACTTCACTACCCCATCTAATTATTCGGCTGATGTAGCTCAGAGAGAGAGAGAGAGAGACGTATCTTATTTTCAATTTTCTCGATTTTTTAATTTTCTTGGATTGGTTTGATAATTAACTAATGCTCTCGAACACACGAATACGTATGTGGATGAGAAGACCCATTGGCATGATAGGATGCGGAATCAAATGCACACCTTGAAAAACTGATCCACAAAGCTGTAAATTTCCCTCCATGATCTCAACCCCTTTGTCTTCTTGTGCTGTTTTTTTATTTTACCCATTACATTTGTTTGCACTATTTTAATTCCTCTCTTCGTTCTCACTTCAATATTATCTACACCTCTTCTCTTGGTTTCTTTCATGCATTTTCCTGCTTAGTCGAAGAAGCCAAGGTCAGCTCTGCTCCTCTCTACTGTTTGAACTGTTGTGATTCCAGCTTGTTTGTTAAGTAGGTGTTTGATTATCAGAAACTTTCCATTTCAGATTGTCTATTGTGTTTTCTGTATATGGGTCTTGTGGAAATTTGATAAATCCTGAGTGCTTGAGTTTATATTTTCTTGTATGGAGTAGGGACGTGACTTTTTCGCTTGATTTCGACCTCAGCTGTGTACTCCCGTTATTGGGTACTTACATGGATCAGACTACATACTGTCAGTTGTGTTTTTATCAAGTGGGGTTTATATGGGATTTAGCTTGTCGCTTCTTTCAGGAACTTGGATTTAAATAGAATTTGAATATCAGGTTCTGTTGTTTTTTTTTTTTTTTTTTCTTTTTCTTTTTGCTCCGGGAATTTGATTGCAAGCTGTTTAGTGGTGATATTTGCAAGTTACTAGGATTTTCCTTGAAATTCAGTCTTACTCTTTCACTGGGATCATGAATTTGAGCTGTTTTATTTTTTTGGTTGGTACTGGCAAGGTTTGAATCTTAACAAAACTTTCTCTAGGACTAGCGTTTCAGTGTTTCAAGTGAAATCCTTTTATAATGTGACCTCTGATTCAGTATTCCTATTTTCTTGCTGGGAATGTGAAGATCTTCTGTATAGAATAGTATGCGGTTTTTTGTGTCTTTTTTAGTGTGAGTCAGTCTTAAGCTCCTTTGCTTTTTCTGCAAGCTGCCTTTTAAGTAACCTGTGGCCCAGCATCCCTTATCAATAGATTCTAATAAAAGGTTTTACACTCAAGTCTGTTTAATCTTCTGAGATTCAGATGAATTTGTCCATCTACCTATCTTTACTCTCTAAATTGGTCTTACAGTGACTGATCTTAGTATTTTTCTACATGTTATGTTGGAAAATAAAAAACTGGGGGAAAACTAAATTTGATTTGAATCACAAACAAATAAAACTCCAACATGTTACATTCTCTTTGGTTTTACTTGAGTTTTTGAATGATATATTTTTTTAGGGATTTTATTTTCTGCTTTAGCTATTTCTTACTTATCTCGGTGGATTCCTGTCTCTTTGGTTACCCAGATTTTGATGTGACTGTATACTTTAGTTTCAAATAATGAATGATTAACTTTAATACTATCTATATATCATCTTATTGCCTGTAAAAAATTTATTTTCTTTTCCTGTTTCTGTTTCTTTGGGCTCAAGAACTAATTCTTTACATGATAGTAAACCAGAACTTAGTTGCAATCAGTTTTTGTAGGTTTGTGCAAAAAATATACTTTTATTGAATCTCTCTTATATTGATTTTGGGTGGTTCAAGGGAGAAAAATTCTTCATTTGTAAAGATGGAGATAACCAATGTTATGGAATATGAGGCCATTGCAAAGCAGAAACTGCCAAAGATGGTGTATGACTACTATGCATCAGGTGCAGAGGACCAATGGACTCTTCAGGAAAACAGAAATGCATTCTCAAGGATTCTGTAAGCTTACTTTATTAGTTTATTCCTTTATGGTCATCAAGAATCCAACTTTGGCAATTGGTTACATTCCCAAAATCCTAGTGTTTGCGAATTCCTCTATGCTCAAAGCACTTCTTGTGGAAAAGCCAAAAAAGAGATTTTCAGTTTCTTATTTTGATTGTATGCTTACTTGCTTTCTTCTGACATTGGTCCCATTTGTTCTACTTTTGAGCCAAGATTTTCTCTTCCAATGAGCTTTCCCTTTAAGCAAATTTGTGTAGTTTTTTCTTTGGGTGAAAATGTGGTGGAGTTCATGTTGGTGATTCTACTAATATCCCTGTTTGTTTGTACAAATAGGTTTCGTCCTCGTATTCTTATCGATGTAAGCAAGATAGACATGAGCACCACTGTCTTGGGATTCAAGATATCAATGCCCATCATGATTGCTCCCACTGCCATGCAAAAAATGGCTCACCCTGAGGGTAATCCCCTGTTTCTGTACACATGCCCGTTTTTCATGCTTGAGTAAAACTCAGAAATATCTAATATAAACAAAATTTGAAACTTATTCATGTACTTGAATGATACTATTTTAGGGTTATTTGAGTCATATCAAGTCATTACAGGGTATTTTTTAATGCATTGTTCAGTTCTGGAAATGTATTGTTGAACCATATCTCGGTAATCTTGAATGAGGTAATCTGAACAAGTTCACTCCAAACTTGGTTGACCACTTGATATTTAGTGAAGCGATGTTTTTGAATAATTTGTTTAATCCTATTCCTTTATGAAAAGGTGTTTTTTCTGTATTGAGTTTTAAGAAATTTGGGTTGCTCATGTGCACCATAATCAACTATCTAATTGAGTTGATACAGGAACTTTCCTTCTTACTAATTGAGCTTCTAGGTATATTTTCAGTTAGAAATTCTACTAGGCTTAACACATTTCAAACACCTGAACGATTCTAAACATTAGTTTATTAGCTCAATGGAGTTGGAAATTAATTAAGATATTTGTTTCTTTGGTTGTGCTTTTGTGCTCTAAGAGTCTAAGACTGACTACCTAGTCATGGAAAACTTCTTTTTTCAGGAGTTTCAAGGACTGTAGTTTTTCTAAAACTTATAAGCTAGTCAAGCTGCAAAGGAAGCTCTTCAAGTTATTAATTAAAATTTTAACCATAATTATTTCTCCTAAGAAAGAAGAGAAACATGTCTGACCCCAAAATATAATCTTTATGCAGGAGAGTATGCAACAGCAAGAGCAGCATCAGCCGCTGGCACTATCATGGTTTGCTTTCTCATCCTTTATGTTTCATTTCAATTTGTTAGTTAATTATGTTCTTACAAGCATCAACCCATTAACCCCAAATCAACATTTGTCTGAGTGCGGATTGTTCAAACTAAATAACAATAGCTTATGAGCAATGTAGGTAAAGGAATCCATCCTGTTGGAAATTTTATATGTTTGATTTGATTACTCATGTTCTCCTATATAGGATCCTGATGTGATTAGTGATGATAAGCTAAGCGAATATAAACAAAATTCCTTTCCACAACAAACCATTTGTTGTTCATAAGTAAATAAATATATATGTATATTTTATTATAAGCTCCCTATACTTACACAGTTCTGAATTTATATGCAGAACAAACATTCTTTCTATTGGCTTCATGGATGTTACATAACTAGTATACATTTGTCACTCTGTTTATGCATGATTGTTATTCCAGACGTTGTCATCATGGGCTACTTCTAGCGTTGAAGAGGTTGCTTCAACAGGACCTGGCATTCGCTTTTTCCAGCTCTATGTAGGCTTCCTTATTTTCCTTTTGTTAATTATTTTTTGTTGATCTGGTTCTTTAAGTGTTTTTTCCATTTTTGGTTCTCAATCAGGTAAATGACTATCCTGAAAATTGTTCAGGTAAACAAAGACAGGAATGTAGTTGCTCAGCTTGTGAGAAGAGCAGAAAGAGCTGGCTTCAAGGCAATTGCCCTCACTGTTGATACTCCACGATTGGGTCGCAGAGAAGCTGACATCAAGAACAGGTGGGTCTGAAATTTTGTTTGTTAAGACAATTACATGATTAGGTTGGGTTATTTATTAACTTTACAGGGTAAACTCAACCTACGAGAGTTTTGAGTCCTAAGGTTTTTGACAGTCTGTATGCAGAAAAATCTTGTTGTATATTTACTCTGCTGTTTCTTAAGAATCTGAATTCCTTTTAATTGACTGCTCTATAGATTTACTTTGCCACCATTCTTGACATTGAAGAATTTTGAGGGGTTGGACCTTGGAAAGATGGACGAGGTGAGCAACAAACACTCTCATGGTTCATTATGCCCCTTAACTAATATTATCCTTCATGATTCTGTTTCTGGGGCCAAATACAGACAAATGATTCTGGACTTGCCTCATACGTTGCTGGACAAATTGACCGATCTCTAAGCTGGAAGGTATGTTAGTGAAACTTCAGTAATTGTGTTTTTCTTCAAATTTGAGAATATCATTATCATAGTTCAATAATGAAGAGATGGACACAACTATTCCTTGAATTATAAAAGTGTACTCTTCTGAAACTTTTATGATGGATTTTGACAGGATGTGAAGTGGCTTCAGACAATCACCAAATTGCCAATTCTAGTGAAGGGTGTACTCACTGCTGAGGATGGTGAGTAATAGATTTGAAAGTCCTCTCTTTTCTAATTTTATTGTGGACTCTCCAGCAATGCTTTATAAATAAACCCTCTTGTATGTTGACTATGCAGCACGGTTGGCCATACAAGCTGGAGCAGCAGGAATAATTGTCTCAAACCATGGAGCTCGTCAACTTGATTATGTCCCTGCTACTATCATGGCTCTAGAAGAGGTATAGTTCCTTAATTATACCTTTCATTTATTTGAGATTATATGACATGGTGTTGACATAAGAGATTCTGTTGAACTAACTTTAGGTTGTTAAAGCTGCACAAGGCCAAGTTCCTGTTTTCCTGGATGGTGGAGTCCGGCGTGGAACAGATGTTTTCAAGGCACTAGCCCTTGGAGCTTCTGGCATATTTGTAAGTAAATAATCCACAGGATCATGGTAGTGAAGCCCCATTTACTTTACTGTCTATATATTTAGCCAATCTGACCTTGGTCTCGATCTCAGATTGGAAGGCCTGTGGTATTCTCTTTGGCTTCTGAAGGTGAAGCTGGTGTTAGGAAGGTGCTCCAAATGCTTCGTGATGAATTTGAGCTGACTATGGCATTAAGTGGTTGCCGCTCACTCAAGGAGATAACCCGTGACCACATTGTGACTGAATGGGACCATCCTCGTCCTCTCCCTCCTCTGCCTTCAGCCAGGTTATAAACATTCTTGAATTTCAACAACAGGCCAACATAATCCTACAGTATGATTAAGGTTTATCTTTTCAAGAGCCTGATGTCATTGGGAGAGCTTATTTAAGATTTGAGAGTCCAGAAATAATTTAGAGAACCTAATCTTTTTTAATGATGATTAATCGTACTTCCATAAGTGGCCATGATAGCCTTTTTTCTGTATATTCTTTCTTTGAACCAGGATATTGTTTCAAAAGATATAGTATTCTAAACTTCCATGAAGGATACTTGTTATTCTTGGATAGTATGAAAGCGTGGGTTGATAGTTGATACCCACAAATTACAACAGCACTACCCAAAGGAATCTCAAAAGAGTACCTGGTGTGTGCCTAATGCCTTGTAAGAGTCTCAAAGGCCAGGGACTGAGAGCTGGTGCAATAAATAACTAGTACTTTTCAACCATTTGGTACTGGTGAGCCCTGTCATATTCATGGTTAATGGGACCATAGAATTGATAAACCCAAGTTTACATCTGTTTATGTTGTCAACTGGAATATGAGAATGGCATTAGCTGTAATGGCATTGCAGGAGCAAAGGCTCAATAGAAGCTTTGAGTTTGCATTACTGTAATCTTGTAAATACAATCACTTTGCCCCCTTTATATGTTGGCAATCATAACTTCTATCTATTACTGATAGAAAAACTCCCAAAGCCAATTATGCTGCTTCAGTTGTCAACATTTCAGTTGGCCTATTTGGGACATGAATGGTTTAGAGGTTCAATGTGAGGGAATCAGTTGACTCCAGAATCTCCTCCACAATAGAGTCAGTGTGCTGCACAAAACCTATTCCTTTGAGGTTTTTCCTGAATTTTAAGGGTTTTGAAAAATGAAACTGTAAATAGACCATAGATGGTTTCATTGAAGAAATGGTCAGTTCTCTCCTTTACTTGAAGGTGGATGAAAAGTGTCTCAGCATTGTTACAGTTGTTTATGAAATTAGCAATCTGTTATTCGGAATTGCTCATTTTATCAAACTACTGAAACTTAAAAGCATTCTTAGAAGATGAATGTGGTGATGGCATGGCCATCTGATCCATTTATCAGAAGGTATCTCCTCTGAAATTTCATCTTTCAATCTAGTTCAGATTCAGTTGCTCACTTGCTCAAACATATTGGAATGCAATATGTTGGTTTAATCTGTGTTCCAAATCAGATTGAACCTGGGAACTGGACTGCTTGCATGATCAGGGCATCCAAAGCAATTCAGCAGTTTGGGCAGTTGTACCTAGCGCTACCCCAAACTGCAGTGGAACTCTTCGAACCAATTTGAATTTGATCATCACTGGAGAGTGAGGCAAAGAAGTTAGTTTTTTTCAAAGTGATTGGCATGACAAATCTTGGGGATTTCTTGCCATTATTGCAGTGGACTGATTGTCAATGTCTGGAGTAAGGCATTGCTTTCTTGGAGGTTTTGATGAATGAACCTCTACATCCACAGAAAAGAGTGAATGTTAAAGAATAAAAACCTATTCAGGAACCTCACCAACAGCTTAAGCTTTTAGGCTGCATGGTTCCTTGAGATGATAGCCTGTTTGACCAAATGTGTTCTAGTGTTCCATTCTTGTTGCCCATTATAATTAATTAAATTTTAACATAAGGTATTGGTGGGCTTATGTTTGTATACAGCTCCACACTTCAATCCCAATAGGCTTTCATGTGAGGGGGCATGTTAGAGAATGAAAACCTATCTAGGAACCTCACCTAACAGCTTAAGCTTTTAGGTATGCAATTTGACACTATGGGTGTTTTAACATCTTCAGTAGGGCTAAAAGGAAAAAATAAGAGAGGATGGGGTCAATTTGGACATTTTATTTTAACTATTAGACTAATTGAGCTATGACTTACGCATTTGAAAATGTCAAAAAAATTGACATATTGAAATGCCAAATGAACAAACGAAGTAGAGGGTATTTCGATCATTACAGGGAACTAAAAGACAATTAGAAGAAGACAAAGAAAGGAGAAAAACCTCTCAAATCATGTTTTCCCTCTATGTATTGTTATTTTTTAAGTTATTCTATGACCCCATTAGAAAAAGTTCCTCACTATGCCGCTGCCTGTTTGGCTTTTGGTTTGAGATCATTTTGAGTCAAAACAGCCACAATACACTTTGCATGGAAATCCATGTGGGGAGGGGTATTTGGGTTTCAATATGGAGTTCACATCTGTGCCCCACAATGCCCCACAGCACATCCCCACCTTGTATTGGGAACATCTTCTAGTGATGTCTCATCATCTCCAGTACTTGTTATCGGGAGATGTTCCCAATACAAGGTGGGGATGTGCTGTGGGGCATTGTGGGGCGTTCCCTTGTGGGGTGCAGATGTGAACTCTTCAAGATGAAAGTGATTCAACCCAAAACATTTCAGGTTGAAACATCAATAGTACCAAGCACAACGAAATCATTAAGGCCTTCTTCACTTTTTGGGAAGTTACGTACCCATGTTCTTTTATTTTCCAAATAAATAAGACAATGGCCATTTTAGCCATAAAAAGCCATTATTAAAAGGGGGCAATTTTGTCTCATCCAAGTAGGAAAGTTATCCACCTAGGAGTAGTGTTTTCAACCCATCTTTGACTAGGCCGGTTGAATAGTTTGAATCATCACCCGGCCATGACTCTAGGTTTGGTTTTAGTGAAACCCAAAATTTTATAAAAAAACATTGACCAAGTCAAAAGATGTATGAAAACTTCAAAGGCCATAGCTTTGTGCTCCGATGTTAGATTAAGGTAATCTTTTTTTTTGAGTAACTTTTCGATATCTATGTGTTCTAAGGCATCATGCCCTACTATTTTCGTGGAAAAAAAAAACCCTTTTTTGGCCTCAAATTGTAACTCTTAATTTTTTTTTTTTTTGTTTGATAGTGACTCCAAACCCAAGACACTAGATGAACCAATCTAGATAAGACTCGGATGGGAGAGGACACCTTTCCCGAGTCCAATAGGTGCCATCAACATGGGGTTCCATGCAAGCACAAGCATAAAAAAAATAACTATTTAATTAACTAAGAGCATATTAATAAGAAATAAAGCAAAACGGATAAAAAAACATCACAAGAGAATCCCCCTAATTATATTTATATTTATATTTTTTATTTTCTTTTTTTGAATTTAATTTTATGACAAATTTCTTAAACTACCCTTATGGTTTAGCTAATTGACTAACTCTATCCTTATTGTTTATTTACTTTCTTAAAGTATCCCCAAGTTTTTTGATAATTACTAATTACTCCTCTGTCATTAGGATTCCGTCACAATCTGTCATAATCCACTCACATGCCACACCACATAACTGTTATATTTTGAGAAAATGGTAGTATCTGATACCAATATTGATTTGGAAAAATTCCCGATTAGTACCCTTTACTTTAGCTCGAGTGACAATTTGGTCATTGAACTTTAAAATGTGGCAATCTAGTACTGAACTTTCAAAACGCAACAATCTAGTACCTAATCGTTAACCAACTGTTAAGTGGCATGTGAAAAGACACAAATGTCCTTCAAGTAACATCTAATTTTCTTTATCAAACATTCGCTACAATCAAAACCAATAGTCAAATTTTTTATCCGTTTTAATTTTTTCCTCTAAGGCCCCATTCGCTTTTCGATAAGTTACTTACACGGGTAAATGCAATTACCTGGGTAAGTTTTTACTGGGAAACACTTACCCAAGAAAGTGCATTTACCCATGTTCTTTTATTTCTCAAGTAAATAAGGCAATGACCATTTTAGCCATAGAAATCCATTATTAAAGGGGCATTTTTGTACCATTCAAGTGTTAGCAACTTTCCCCCTATGTGGGAGAGTTATTTACCCACCTAGGACATGGGTATCACTTTCCTGGGTAAGTGATACCTAGGAAAATAAACTTTCCCTAGTCCCCACATAAAGCTGAAAAAAGAACATGGGATTCTTGGTCAATGGGAACCAAAATCCCATTGACCAACTTTCCCTTGCTCCAAATCCAAAAAAAGAACTAAATGGTATTTCCTATTTTCCTACCCACTCTCTACCTGCGGTAAATTGCATCCACACACCTCTATTATGAATTGAGAGATGTGTGGCTGCAATTCACGGCCAGTAGAGAGTGGGTAGGAAAAGTGAGTAGGAAATCTAGGTTCAAAAAGAACGCCCCCTAAGAGATAATCAACCAAATAGAAAACTGAACAAGAATGATAGAGGAGTAGGTAGGGAGGAAATAAAGGGACAAGCAGAAGTCAAAATAAACGAATAAATTACCACGAGTAATCCAACGCTCAATCACGATACACTCATTTAGTAAGAAGGGCCCCTTCTTGGGTCTTACGAAATAGCTTTGTGAAGAATGTGTTGAGCAAAGGTGCGAGGCGGATAGCATTTTGGCTCTGTTTCAATGACAAGCTCCAATAATGGCTTGAGGATGATTTTTTATGTTGCTCAATCCTAGGTAGTGCAAGAACCGAGGTCACAGTCAGATAATCCTTGCCAACTAGGCAGAGCCTAGGTGGAAGGACGGAGTTGCACACCAAGATCTGCGAACAAGAAACAAGTAAGAGGCACAAGGAGTTATCCCTAGGTAGATACTCCGATGCTCAAGTTAGTTGAAGAATGTGGGGGTCGGTCCAAGTAGTTGGAGAATAGTGTTGGTTCGAGCAGAGTAATGGTATGAAGTCTGAAATTCGATCCCTTACCTTGAGTGGGAGGTACCTTTTTATAGCCAAGGATTCGTGTCCTGGTCGGATGAGGCTACTAGGGTTGTCAGGATGAGTTCAACCTCCGAGGTTTTGGGATAAGACCTAATCTCCAGCAGGGTTGTCCCTATCCACTCTCCTGTCTTAGTCATGCTAATCCACATGATGTTGTGTCGATGTGGCTGAAAAGATAGGCTGGGCCGTGGAGGTGACACAGTGCTGACATGGCCGAAGAGATGGGGTGGCCACATAGGCGACACATGGCATCCAGCGCCAGCTCAACCATAACCCAAACACCACTCCCCCATATTCAAACTTGACGAGTTAAGTGCTCAGCCGAGGTGTAGCACGAAAGAGTACTTTGGTCCTTGACTGAGGAACATGAAGTTGGCTGTAGTTGAGCATGTCGTCGGGGTCGAATGGCTTGGGTTGGACCAGCTTTCTGGGCTAAACCATCCGAGTCAATGTCCGCACCGTCTCCGAAATGGGTTGTTAGAAGCGCTACCTCGTTCTTCAAGGCTTCACACGTGCGAAAGATGGCAACATCATTTTGTCTTCCCGAGGTGTCAGAGAGCAATGCCTAATCTGTACCATTGATTTGCTTTGTTTTGGGTTATTGGGAGCTCTATAAAAGGGGGTGAAGTGCATTTCCCCTTTGCCGTTTGCGAAGGGAGTGCTTTCAAAGCTCGGCGAGCGGTAGTCTTCGGCTGCTTGGTGATTGCTTCAGTTCTGCGGTCTTAATTTCCTAAGTTTAGTAAGATGTCTTCCTCATCCGCTAAGTTTTCCCGATCTTCTTCCTCTTCTTCGGCTTCCTCTTCTTCCACTTCATTTTCTAGTTCTGAGTTCGAGCCGGGGTCTCTCACCGAGACTGCCACGCTCAATGTTCTCGAGGCTGGTGACCAAGGGGTCGAGGCCGAGAACATTGGGGAGTTCATATTGAGCGGTTCACTGAAGCCAAGGTGGCAGAGGCTAGGCTGTCGACTAGGGTGGCTGATCTTCCAATACGTGTCGGTTGTCGGTTCGGGATCATGCCATGCTGTCTAACACCTGGAGACATGGCCCAAATCCGAAGTTTGTGTTGCATTCCTAGTGAGTTTGAAACCAGATGTCCGATGCTTGGGAAGAGGCCCATAGATGCTTGGCCAGGGGAGCTCTGTGTGTATGAGCACAACCTGATGGTCGAGCTGAGGTTCACGTTGCACGAGGGACTGGTCGAGGTATTTAGTCGGTACCAGGTACTGCCGCTACAACTGATGCCTAACTCATTCAGGTTTTTTATTGGTCTGATGGCATACTGTTTCATCCATAATATCGAGCTCACCCTAGGGATGATCACCTATTTCCTTTAGCAGCAGCATCACCAACAGGGGTATTACTACTACTCGGCCAGGCAACGCATCAAGATGTTGATCGGGACCCCATCTTCGGTGAAGCACTAGAAGGAGAGATTCTTCTTCGTGCATTATCCTGGAAGCTTGCCTCTACCAGCCGAGCTCTAGGAGTCAAGGACCAAGGTGAAGCAGCCCGAGCTGGACCAGCTCATTGAGGAAGAAAGGGTGACTATAGAGATGATTAAGGAGGTCGATTGCATGTCCTTCTCGAAATTGATTAGTGTTGGGTTGATGAGCGAGGAGGTCGGTATGTCTGTCATGCCGATTTTCCATTGTCTTCTTTTATGAGTTGTATGACTTGTACTAATTCATCATTTGGATTGTGCAGGTGTCGAAATGGTGAACCACGAAGAGATCAACTGTTGTATGAGGGTCGCGGCTGAAAGAGTGCAATCCCGTGCGGCTCAAGGGACCCAGCTCCATTTTGCAGAGGTGCAACCGACGTTTGTGGGGCATACTCCTCGGCCACAAAAGAGGGTGAGGTCGCCCGTCGAAGAAGTCGTGGTAGCCGATCGAGAGGAGGGCACTACTACCATTCGCTCTCCCCTCTACAGGATAATGTGTCGGAGAGCAATGACTCTGCAGTCTATCTACCGTGATGGAACATCCGACCTCAGGACAATCTAAGGATGGAGGGTGTGCCCAAGCAGATGCTTTGTGGTCTGCTGACGCCATCCATAAGGCGCGAGCTACTTGATATGACAAGGGACACCCTGGAGATCGCACTCATGTTTCAACTAGCTGTGGTGAGTCTTCTTGCTTGTACCGGTTACTTGCTTTGGTTGGTTACTCCTACTAATACTTGTTTTCTTATGTACAATGCTTGTACGGCGGTCACCATGGTTGATCATCTTCGGTCGGTGAGGTGTCTCTATGAGGTCGACAAGTCGAGGTTGAGCGATCAAAGGCTTGGGTGGCCGAGCTCGAAGCTACGAATGCTTGGCTGGCCGCGTTGGAGGCCGAGGTGGCCGAGCTGAAGCGCGGTATTGAGGAGCGGTCTGATATGGTCCGTAAGTTGAAGGACCGCATCACCAGTTTAAAGGTCAAGCAGGAGGCGTTGAGGAACGAGGCCGACAAGCGGGTGTCCCAGGCCGAGGAGGAGGCGGTTGCTCGGTTCAAGGCCTCCTAAGAGTATCATCATGAGATGGATGACTTCACTTTGACCTCTTCGGAGACAGGGTTCTATCTTTGATGAGATAGAGTCTTGTGTCAGCTTCCTAATGCGGCCGAGATCGTGTAAGGTTTGAGTCTACATGATCCCAGGACACCTACTGAGGGCGATGTTGCAGCAACTGAAGTTCTCGAGGAGGCCAGGGAGACCGAGGAGCACCCCGTTGTGGGCTGAGCTACTATTGTTGACCTGATCTTGTTCTGCCCTATTGAAGTTGTCTCTTTTTTTTTGTTGATGTAAGCGACTCGGTATGCCAAGCTTATAACCTTGTATAGGCTTTTTTGAATTAATGGAAAAGTATGCTTTTTGTTTCCGAGCTTGTGTGCTACCCTTTTTCTCGCTTTTTTTTATGTTATAGGCCTCGGTCTTTCCATGGCCAAGGTCAGGAGTGGCCAAGATCTTTGGTCTTCGGCTTACTTGGTCAATGTGTTTTCCAAGCTCTCATCTTTTGGGGATACTCAGTTACCAGTCTTGGGAGCTTTCGGCTCTTCGTGGGTTGGCCATTCGTCGACTAGCTTTGGTCTGATGATTCGTCAACAGGATGTGCGGAGTTCAGTGGCCACCCACTAGCCTTTGGGGCAGGAAAGTTCTTCTCCACTTTGGGCTTTGGCCGTCGACAGCCGAGTCAGTTTGCTTGGTCGGCTTTACGCTTCCGAACTATGCATCGTGGGCTCTGGCCGTTCAGTGGTCAGTCGAGTTGATGTGTGGGCACTCCATCGTTGTGATTTCAGTTGAGTGACGTGTGCTATGCAGTGTGTGCCGTGTAATATACGTAGTGTGTGTGTGTGTGTAGTGTCTGCCATGTAGTGTACGCAATGTGTGTTTGCACGGTGTGTGTCATGCAATATGTGTCGAACAACCATCTTGTAGAACAAAAAACCTCTTTATTGATATTGGATTACTGACAATACATTTGAAGGTTCCCAGTATTCCAACTCCTCTGTATAGGCCTTCCAACGAGGTCTTCTAGCCTGTTGGTACCGGGTCAGAGGACTCGGGTGACTTTCTATGGTCCTTCCCAATTGGGTCTAAGCTTTTCCTCTCCTGGTGCGGGCACTATGACTCTATGGAGAACAAGATCACCGGTTTTGAATTCTCTTCTTCGAACTTTGGAGCCGTAGTATTTGGCCATCCTTTGTTGTTGTGCCACCGTCTTGATGAGTGCTCGGTCCCGTGCTTCCTCTACCAAGTCAGTGAGCCTATTCCCACAGAGATCTTGGCTTCAGCCCCATAGGTTAGGATAAAATGTGTCTCTCCAGCAGTTGTCCGCGGAGTGGTCCTGTAAGCCTAGTGGATATTGGGCAACTCCTCCACACACCTTCCCTTGGCCTGGTCGAGTTTGATTTTCAGGCCATGTAGTAGGGTCCAGTTGGTCACTTCGGTCTACCCACTACTCTGGGGTTGGTGCACAAATGAAGTACGATGGTCGATCCTTAGGTCGGTGGAGAGGGCTTCGAATTTCCGGTTAGTGAACTACGTCCCACTGTCAGTTATGAAAACCTGAGGAATACTGAAGCGATTGACAATACCTTGCCAGAAGAAGTTTTGGGCATTGTGTGCGGTAATGCGTGTCGAGGCTTCAACTTCCACCCATTTGGTGAAGTAGTCCACAGTTGGGAAGGGGCTAAAGGTGTCCATTCCCCACAGCACGAAGGGCCATGGACTAGAGATCGGGTCTCAAGGGGCTGCTGGCTGATGGTGGAGATTGGAATGCCTCTGACAAATGTTACACTTTTTGACGAGTTGAGTTGCATCCTACTTCATGGTCAGCCAAAAGTACACTTGCCGAAGTGCCTTGCGACCCAGGGTTCGAGCGCCAAGGTGGTCTCCGCACATACCTTCATGTATCTCCCTGAGGACATAGTCGGCCTCGGAGGGTGGAAGACACCTCAGGTAGAGGAGAGTGTGTGAGCAGTGGTAGAGTTGCCCCTGGATGAAGCAATACCGGGCTAATCTGTACGTGAGTCTTTTGGCCTCTATTCAGTCTTTTGGCAATGTTCCATCCCAGAGGTACTATACGATGGGGTCCATCCAGGATGGGTTGTGTTGGATAAGGAGGATGAGAAGGGCTGCCGGCGCGATGCTCGGTTGGGCCAAGGTATCCATTCGTATCGTTGAGTCGAGATCAATCTGCGACGAACTAGCTAGCTTTGAGAATACGTCAACTCAGATGTTTTCGACTCGAGGAATCTGTTGAATGTTGAACTGCTCAATCCATTGGATGAGATCTTGCACCTATTGTAGATAGCTCGCCATGGTTGGGGTCCGCGTCTCAAACTAGCCGTGGGTCTTATTGATTCGCCAAGCTCCGAGGTCTAGGGCAAGCCGAAGTTTGGCTATCAAGGCTTCAAACTCATCTTCATTATTTGAGGTTTTAAACTCAAACCTAACCATCCACAAGGAGGGTCCAAATTTGTGGCGTTGGGGCGAGGTCTTGTGCGATGAAGTGCATTCTGCGAGAAAATCGGCCAAGGACTGGGCTTTGATGGCGGGCTGAGGATCAAAGTCGATGTCGAATTCGCTCAGCTCCACACTCCACTTGACGAGATGACTAAATGCTTCTAGCCTCTGTAGGACTTGCTTGAGGGTCTGGTTAGTAAGCACTCGGATGTTATGAGCTTGTAAGAATGATCTGAGCTTTCTTACTGAGGTGACTAATGCTAGAGCCACTCTTTCTAAGTTGATGTACTGAGTTTCTGCGCCGCTGAGGACCTTATTGGAGTAGTAGATCGGCCTCTGTACCCAGTCTTCCTCCTTCACCAGTACCAAATTGAACACCTCATCCCCGGCTAAGAGGTAGAGCAACAACTCATCCCTTAGGCTCGATTTTGTGAGGAGAGGTAGTGAGCTTAGGTACTTCTTCAGTTCCTGGAAGGACCATTCACATTCCTCGGTCCATTGGAATCCCTTTATGTGTTTTAAGGCCTTGAAAAAGGGCCAACACCGGTACGTGGACTTAGACATGAATCTACTGAGAGCGGCTACACATTCGGAGAGGCACTGCACTTCTTTGTGGGTCTAGGGTGATTGCATATCGAGGATGGCATGGTTCTTTTCTGGATTAGCCTACGTTTCCCGTTAAGTGACCATGAACCCTTTGTCGGATCCAACCCCGAAGGCACATTTGATCGGGTTCAGATTCATCCTGTACTTCATAAGGGTGCCAAAGAGTTCCTTGAGTTCAGCCATGTGGTGCTCGGCTTTCTTGCTTTTATAGTCCACGGTCGGTGATGAAGGTGGTCTTCTCCTGGTCATCTAGGTGCATTTGAATCTGATTGTAGACTGAGAATGCATCCATAAAGCTCTGGAGTTCGTGCCTCGTCGTTGCGTCGATGAGCTAGTCGATCCTTGACAGGGAAAAGTTGTACTTAGGACAGGCTTTGTTTAGGTTGGTGAAGTCAAAGCAGATCCTCTAGTTCCCATTGGCCTTCTTCACCATTACCACATTGGCAAGCTAGTCCGGGTACTTTACTTCCTATATAAAGCTGGCATCGAGCAACTTTTGGACTTTGTCGTTGATCACCTGCCACAGTTCTATGGCAAAACATCTCTTCTTTTACCTGATGGGTTGGTAGCGTGGGTCAGCGTTCAGGTAGGGGGTGATGACCTTGGGGTCGATCCCCGGCATATACGCCGTCGACCAAGTGAACTCGTTGGCGTGGTCCCTTAGTAGCTGTACTAACTCATTCCGAAGACGATATCCCAGGAGAGAGCCAACCTGGCCCGTCTTTTCGGGGTCTTCTTCGTGAGGGGATGAGAGATCCATCCCATGGACGCCCAAAGATTGCAGAATAAGGGGCGAATTTCAAAAATTTTTCTCTC
>NW_010729280.1:559406-598671 GCF_000365185.1 Nelumbo nucifera | reverse complement strand
ATCAGAGAGAGTGCATCCCCGATCATTACCTTTGTCCGACAAAGGGGCTGATCCTGTCACTATGATCACCCACTCAGATGAATTCTTGAACTGTCCCAACATACCCAGGTTTTCACCCCCGCTAAGGATCTCACTGATTGGCATGTCAAGGACAGCCCAATCCTTCAAGAGCTTGAACCTTCAGAGACCTCAACCTTCAACTTGCAAATCCCTTACCCTTCTAAAGACCTCATCCAGTTAGGTAAAAACTTAAACCATATCGATGTCTTACTCCGACTATGGTCCCGAATGCTTTGACCTCCTTGACTTATCAGGAGCGAGCTCACCTTGTACCACCACGTCGATGAGTAGTAGTGAGAGGTATGGCTACGAATCCGAGGGCTCTTGTCTAAGGTCAGAGATCCAGGTGCTGAGGGAGAGGACTGCTCCTATAGGCTCCGAGGGTAGCCAAAGGGTGATGATTCTCCCTGTAAAAGTGGCGGGTCGACGAGGCCGAGGGATGGCGACGGTGCCTTGGGGTCGCCCGAGGTGGTGGAGGGTGAAGAATTCCTCGAGCCGAGCCCAAGGCTGGTGGCCAAGCGTGCAGCCCATGGCATAATAATAGAGCACCTTGCATGCTCCGAGCTAGACAACACACTTAGCATAGAGCAAGTGAAGGCTCTTGCTAAGGAATACCATACCCTAAAGGGATATAGACTTAGGATCCCTGACATTGGTGATCGGTCATGGCAGCCAGACGAGGGCGAGGTGTGCATGCACTAGCATTACCTCGAGTTTGGCATTAGGTTTCCCCTTCCTCCCCTCATCCCCAAGTTGTTGAGGTGTTACAACATCTCCTTGAGCTAGTTGACCCCCAACGCCGTCAGAACTATTACCGCCATGATGGTGATGGCTCGACTCCGAGGTGTTGAGATGATAGCGAAGATCTTCCGATGCATATTCGTCCCAAGGCAGAATCCCTCCGAGGCAGGTATTTATTACTTCTAGGCACACCATGAGAGAGTGGTGGACAATCCATAGTCCGTCCACAACTGGAAGAAGAAGTGCTTCTTCACATCTTGTCCTGAAGGTTGGTCAATCAGATTAGGTTGGGGGAAGCTGGACCTCGTAGCCGAGAGAATAACACCTTGGTACAGGGATGAGGAGGTTGAGGTGATAACCCATGTTCGATTGAACGGAACCACTAGAGTTGAGTCCTTGGTATCGGAGGAAGCCTTGGTGTAGGTTGGCCTCAGCCCTGCCCAGCTTGGTAGGGGAGCTCATGCTGCTGGCTTAACACACCGACTTAATTTCTTGTGTGTAGGGCACCAAGGTCCTTGGCGAGTTACAATCCAACGAGCATGGCCTCGTATTCAGCTTCATTGTTGGAATCCAAGAAGTCAAATCTCAATGCGTACTCCACTTCATTGTCATCCAAGGTAAGAAGGCCCCTGGCGAGGGGTAATCCTAGAAATAGGCGTCGAGGGGAGGGGCGCCAGCCGAGAGGGCACCTCGGCTGCCGACGCAGACTGGTGCTGGTGCCGAGAGGGGGAAGGGACCGGTCGAGGTGGACCAACAGAGGGAGAATGCCCCAAAGAGGCCAGCCGAGTCACTTCAGCCCCTGAGGGGCAAGAGGCTGGCCACCAAGGACCACCTAGCTGAGGAAGGTGACAAAGGTGCAAACACGCAGAGGGTGTCATTGGGGGGTCTCGCCACTCGGGACCTCGTACGTCGTCTGAGTCGTGGGATGAGGCGCAGCTGATAGTGCAGCGTACTTTCTGTCCCTAGTGGAATGTGAAGGATGGGGACTCCATTAGCACCCGAGGGGTCGGCCGAGCCCTGCTGACTGGGATGATTCCTTCCCCCGATAGGCACACCATGGCTCAGAAGGGCATGTAGGGTGTTCGGGACACCCTTATGGACCACATGGCTGAGGTGAGTGTTGCTTTCTTAGTCACTTAGGAAACTTTTCTTGTTCTCGCTTTCCTTTTGTTAACGACCGACTTTGCTGCATGCCGCTTGTTATGATGTTGGCCTATGTGACAAGGTGGAGGTTCTTCTTTCTCAACTGAAGACCTCTGAGGAAAAGAGGGTTTAACTCGAGGTTTGGGTTGTTGAGGTAGAGAGCTACCGAGAGTCGATCATCTTGGCCATGCGTGAGGAGCGTGACTTCAAGCAGGCCTTGGAGGTCGAGATCTCAGCCGAGAAGGAGTTGACTCGGGATCTGAAGGAGGTGTTGAAGACAACTGAGAACCGGATGAAGGCGTCTAAGGAACAGAGGCTCCAAGTCAGAGAGAGGCGCCAAGCTGCTGAGAAGCGGGTAGAAGAGGTCGTGGAGGCTTGGAATGCGTCGGTCGAGTATGATACGACACTAGTCAACTATGGCGTTGCTTCATACTTAGAGGGTATTGAGGACACCAAGGGCCAAGTGCTTGCTCTGATTCCAGATATTGACATCAGCAAATTGGGGCACTTTCCTAAGTCAGAAGTCGATGTCTCTGTGCCAGCTGATGAGGTGCATCTACCCAAGGGTTAGTTTGTTGGGGAGCAACCTGTGCCAACCGAAGGGAATGCCTGAGGGTCTTGAGTTGCTTTTTCTTCTCCTTTTCTTTTTGTTCAGTTTTTTGTAAGGGGCTTGGCCTCCCCCATTCGAGGCCATTTTTTTGTAAAGCATACACAAATGACCTCTTCTCCATCCATGTCTTCGCTACTTGTGACCTCTTGCATATCTTGTGCCTTCTTTGTTCATGCGCTTGTTTGTACTTGTTTTTTTTTTTGTTAAGGGTTGATGCCCTCTTCCAAGAGGTCACATGTAGCGAAGAAAAGGTAGTAGCTTGTTACTTAGACGTTTGCTTAGGAAGCTAAGTTAAGGGAGTTAAACCGAGGCCAAGCTATGCTGCCGAGGGCTCGGGGCCTCTTTCCATAGTGGGAAGGAAAGGGAGGCAAATGCCTTACATCTTCTGGCTTGTTCTCTACCCCCATTAAGGTTGCTATGACGAGCCTAAACTATGATGTTGAGGGCTCGGGGCCCCTTTCCTTAGCAGGAAGGAAAGGGAGGCGAATGCCTTAGCTTTCTCAGCCTATTCTCTATCCCTGTCAAGGTAGCTAGGTCAAGGCCGCGTTGTGCTGCCGAGGGGTCGGGGCGGGGCATATGCCTTATACTGCTTGGCTAGGTCAATAACCCCATTTGGTCATCTAACTCGGAGTCTCCAGCTTGGAGAGGACAGACTTGAGGGGTTGACTGGTCAATACAGTGATGCTATGGGCATGGAAGTAGGGTCTAAGTTTCCTGGCCGAGACCATCAGGGTGAAGGCTAACTTCTCCACCTCGAGGTAGTGGGTCTCGACATCGCAAAGGACTTTGCTAACATAGTAGATGGGCCTCTGCACTCTATCTTCTCTCATTAGGACAGAACTGATGGCCTCATCCCCAGCCGAGAGGTATAGATACAACATGTCCCCTGGAAGTGGCCGAGTGAGCAAAGGGGGTGACGCTAGGTAAGACTTCAGCTCGTTAAAGGCTCGTTGGCATTCTTTGGTCCATTGGAAGTCCTTCAATTTCTTAGTGGCTCAGAAGAAAGGTAGGCAACAGTCAACTCAACCAACTTCAACATGAATCGGCTGAGGGCAACTACTCGGCTGGTACGTCTCTAAGTTTCTTTTGTTGACTGAGGTGGTGCCATGTCAAGGATAGCTTGAATCTTCTCTATGTTGGCCTCAATACCCCATTTTGTGACAATGAAGCCTAGGAATTTGCCTAAGGTGATGCTGAAAGCACAGTTGTTGGGATTAAGTTTCATATTGTACTTCCATAGAGTGGCGAAAGTCTCGATTAGGTCCGAGGTGTGTTGGTCGGCCTTCAGGCTCTTCATAACCATGTCATCTACATAGGCTTCAGCTTTTCTCCCAATCTGATGCTTGAAAACCTTGTTTACAAGTTGTTGTTAGGTGGCTTTGGCATTTTTGAGGCCAAAGGGCATGACTTTGTAGTAGTAGGTGACATGTTCATTGATGAATGGGGTCTTCTCCTCGTTCTTGGCATGCATCTTGATTTTTTTATATTTGAAGAAGGCATCTATGAAGCTTAGTAGCTCGTACCCTGTGGTGGCGTCAACAAGGTGGTCGATCCTCGGCAAAGGAAAGCTGACCTTGGGGCAGGCTTGGTTGAGATCCGTGAAATCAATACAGATTCACCACTTCCGTTAGCCTTCCTTACCATGACCACATTGGACAACTAGGTAGGGTAGTGTACCTCTCGGATGAAACCGGCGTCAAGTAGCTTGTCAACCTCCTCTTAGATGGCTTTCCAAATTTTCAGTGCAAAGTTCCCCTTTTTCTGTCTAACTGGCCTACAGCTTTGGTCTACGCTCAGCCTATGAGTAATGATCGAATGGTCAATTTCGGGCATTTCAGCGACAGATCAAGCAAAGACATCGACATTAGTTTTGAGGAAGCTTACCAATTCGGAAAGGGTGTCTGGAGGAAGGTTGGACCTCATGCACACCGTCTTCGCAAGCTTGTCCTCGTCTAGGGGAACCGAGATGAGGTCCTCGGCTCGCTGGCTCATCCCTGAGGTTGAACCCCTCCAACGACAAAGCTTCCTTGTTCTTGCCCTTCAATGCTACCTAGCACTACCGGGTTGTCTGTTGGTCCCCACGAACGACTCTGACGCCATGCTCGATGGGGAACTTGAGGGTGAGGTGGTAGGAGGAGATGGCTGCCTTGAGTGCGTGAAGGGTCGGTCGGCTGATGATGGCGTTGTAGGGGGAGCCGATCTTCATTTAATGCTTATTTAAACTATTAATAAAAGTGTGAATAATGGTGTAAAACTTTTGTTTTGTTGAATTACCCCAATTTTTGTGTTCAGTTTTAAGGACAAAAATGTAAATTGAAAACCACTTTTCTCCTTATTCAAATCCTTATCATTAAGTTTCATATTTAAGGTATTAACTTACATTAACATTCATTGAATCATTTTCTTGACCAGCTAGAATACCTCTATTTTTAAATTTGGCCCCTTTCTAATTGTGAGGGCACAAAAGTATTCGAACTACTATATCTTAGGGTATTAACTCCCATTCTTTTATTGAATCATATATTTAAGATATTATTTTCACAAAAACAAAACAAATAAATCCCATCAATTAGATCTACAACCAATACTTTTAATGATATAAAATACATATTTTTTATAATTTACCCAAAAAATGGAACTGTTTTTCCATCATGGTGGCGAATAAGCAATTCAACCATCTAGGTCAAGTGGCTTAATCCATGATTTCATAATTAAATAAAAACTTTTAAAACATAAAAAAATAACAAGTATAAAAAATGGGCACATCTCTAATGTTTTATATATATATATATTAATATTAAAAATATGCATGATAAATAATAATTATTCTTATTGATGTTGGAATGAAATATAAATTTAAAACAAATCCAAAAATATTTTTTTTTTATGGTGGTGGGTCAACAATTCAACCCTTTAAGTCAAATGCGTCAACCTTTGATATCATAATTAAATAAAAAAATACAAAAACACAAAAACATTATGTAATAATACGAAATTTTGTAAGTAACATTTAGACACCTATATATTATTTTATATTAATCATATTAAAGAAAAACAAGTTTAATAAATAATAATTGTTTTATTGATGTCAAAAATAAAATATAAAATAAAACCAACCAAAAATGAAATTGTTTGCTTGGTGGCAAGTCAATGGTTCAACCTTTCAGGGCATATGTGTAATCTATTGATTTCATAATAAATAATAAAAATAAAAAAATAAAAACATAAAAAAGATAGAAACTTTGTAGAAAACATTGGGATGCATCTCTAATATTTTACGATAATCATATTAAAAGTTAGACATGATAAATAAGGATTGTCTTTAAATTTTATTGATGATATAAATAAAATACAAAATTCAAAACTAACTCAAAAGTGAAATTGTTTTCCTGTTTAGTGGTAGATCAATTCAACTTTTCAGGTCAAATGTGTCAAATTGTGAAGTTATAATTAAATAATAAAATTTTAAAAAGATAAAAACACAAAAATAGACTTTATGTATAAAACATTTGGGCATATCTCTATATTAATGAACCATAATAAGTGTGACAAATAAGAATAATTTTTATAGATATATAAATATAAAAGTTTATAGAAAATTTTGGAAATATATTATATACTATCATCATCGTCACAAAATTTGTCAGACGCAAAGCACGTACATACATACTATGTTTGAAGTGTGAATATAATTTATATAATAATAATAGCTAGGTGGTACTTGTTAATATTTTAATTTGATATTTGAATTATATTTGTTGTTTATATAGGTATGCATGTTATTTTGACTTTCTCGTTAGGTTAAGCCCAACAGAATTACCTAAATTGTATTAGGATCAAACCATAATAGAATATTTGACCTGATTTTGTTTCTATATTAAAGTGGTTTCGCTTGGTCTAACAAGTTTTCAAACTTAAAATTTATTGGTTTAGTTTGAGATCTTCTCCAAACCAAACCAAAGTGGACCATGAACACCCATAATGCTCAGAGGGACACTTGTGCCTATTGAAGGAGCAAAGATACAAGGCAAAAGCTTATCTTGGCTCATTCCATAAAAGATGTAAGTGTCCTACCAAGCACGACTTATGGCACGTGATCAAGTTATATGTCCGCTTGCTCCAGCTAGCCTTTGTATAGTTAATACAATTCTCAATATTACATGTACATTAGTAGGGTGCTTAGAGCCCAGCCCATTTAGGAGGACTTCATCTTTGATTGAGTTGATTTCATCGAGCCTCTCTAAAGAAGCTATTAAAAGTTGCTTCACCAAGAAGTCAATTTTAAGTCCATTTGGGAGGGCTTCTTCGTCTTTCATTGAACTTCCTTGAGTAATCTACCGAAATTAGCTTTTCCATAAAGTAGATTTATTAATACAATTAAAGTACCTATTGGCTTTCTAGGTTTTTCACTCGGGTTCGACTATAACATGGAAAAAATATGATATCTGAAAAACTTCTGACTAGCCAACTGGAATGATAAGTGTGGTAGCCAATTAGGTGTTATTTATCAAAATTCATGGATGGGTTTTGATTGGTCAAAACTCTTCCCATACCATTTCTTTTCTGCATCATAGATATTCCCTTTTCACTAAACACAAGTTTTAGGCTTTCCATGTGAGACCAACCTTATGACATACTGCATGAAAGCCCTCCTAAATAGGTAGTTCTAAATCGAATTAGGCTGAATTTTGACATTCATCATTTTAAGGACTTATCTCCTTTTTGTAATTGAAAACTTTAATGTTCATAGGGGTGTTTTAACATGAAAAAGGAGATAAATCCTTAAAATAAGAAATGCCAAATGCAGCCTTAAAACATATTTAGACTTTCCTGGTTTCCCATCAAACATAGCTTCTAGGCTTTCTATATGAGACCCACCTTACAAAGCCAGAAGCCGCCGCTTAAAACTTGAAAATTCTCCCAAACGGGTACTCGGAAAGGTGCTTTCATCCTTGATGGAATGAACCAAGTGTTTTTTCTTAAACATGCTTGGCAAGCAACACCCATTTGTCTCCTAATTGGCAAGGAAAGGGAACACAAAAAAGATCAAGCAACAAAAAAAAAAAAGATTTGAATTCGACAAGCAGATTCAGGTTTTATGCCTAAGTAAAGTGTATCATGGATTGAGTCAGAATAAGCAAAACGTTAAATGAGATTGAGCCAGAATGCAAGTGGTCCATCCTAGATTGGCTTCACACTTGAGACGTAGTGGTTGGAGCTAGCACTAGAACTATAGAGAAAAGAATGTTGTGGCCTATCTTAACCCATTTAAATTAAAGATTCAAAAGAGAAGGGGCAAGCGACAAGAAAGTTAAAAGAGGGGAGAGACATTGTTTGGAAAAAAGTTGTTTTTAAAAATATTTTATATTGTATAGTTAATACAATTTCAAGCCCCAAAGCACAAAAGAAAATAGGGGCAATTACCATTTTATCACACTCTCATGGTAACATGGCATTACCAAGAATGTTCTCAATATCATAAGGCCAATAACCAAAGTTTTTTTTTCTAAAGATGCCATGTGGCATAACCATGTGTGCCACATTGTCACATGGTTAGTTGTTGGGGCCCGTATGACACCCAAATGCATCGAGTAAGTCTAAGAGATAAAGCAATAATACAAAAAAAGGCAATAAGATGGCATACAAATTAATCAAAAGGCACTTTGTGTTGCATTAAATGTTGGCAAGCACAAGGTAGGGGTGATCATGGGCCAGGCGGGCCGGGTGCGGGCTGGGCTTTGCACTTATGATAAGGGCTATATCATAAGCCCAGGCTCGGCCTGGCCCGGGGTTCCGGGCCTAAAACATAAGCCCTAGCCCAGGTTTATACGGGCCCGGGCCAGGCCGGGCCTAATTCCGGGCCAATATCACTCATATATAAAACATTACATATCTATATATTAAATGACATATTATGCATATAAACTTATTTTATACATTATATAATATAAAATATTACATATAATATAAATTATACATGTCATGTTATAATATTTATATATGAAATATATAATATAATGTAAAATAACATGTATTCATATGTATACATTATATACAAAATGTGTAAGTTTAAATATATGCGGGCCGGGCTGGGCCTAGGCTGGGCTTAAAGTATTAAGCCCAAACCTAGCCCTAAAATTTATAGGCCTGGGCCCGAGCCGGGCCTAAACACAAAACCCAGACTCAAGCCCGAAATTTTCGGGCCGGGCCGAAATGATCACCCCTAACACAAACACAATATATTTTTCTTTGGATGAAGAAGTACCAATGGAACCAGTGTATGCTAGTGTACATCGGAAGATTTTCTTGGCTTGGTTTTTCCTTTTGTAGAATATTTTGCTCTAAAACTGATTTATGCAGAAAAAAACTTATAAATTGCACTAGTTTAGTTCTCATAATTTAATCTAGTAGTTGGTCTTTATCAATTACTTTCTTTAAACTTGAAAGTTATTTCACTTTTTCATGACTTAGCTCTGTTCCAAGTACTGATTCTTATTTGCATTAATGAATTATGCAGATCACATCCCTTTAGGGTGGTTCCCTGGAATTTCTTTTTCTGGTAGAGAGTACAGAAGACCCTGCTTATCATGTTGTATCTCAGTTGATCTCTGATTTTAATGTCAACGATTTACCACTGGATCAATTTTGCACTGTCTTATAATAACTAATTGCAAACAATTAATTGTGAATATACTGTGTATTATATTGTGAGTATATTCAGTGTTTATATTGCTATTTTCTAATATATGGCACATTATATATCTTCACATGTATAATTCATGCCAGGCTAGGGCAATCCGAACCCAACCTCAACTCAACTTTAGGCCGGTTGGGCCCATGCATGCCCCTAGTTTCTTATGTACCATTTATCACCTAGCCCAGCCTTTCCTCAACCATATTTTTACCAGTGGCTATCCTTTTTTCCCTCTTCCTATTTCTATAATTATACACTGTTTCTTTTTTTTTTATTCGTAGAAAATAAAATCTTTATCAATAGATTTAAAGAGGTGATTAGTACAACATGATCATAGGAATGCCATTCCCTATTCTCAAGCCCACATTACAAACAAACCTAGAACAATTATTGCCTTGTTGCTCCCTGTTTAGCAAGAGAATCAGCAAACCCATTTGCAATGCCATCAACTTCCCATATCACATGCCTAAGAGCCCAAAGGATTCTAGAGTTTACTGCTTGGTTAGGTTCTTATGGAGCTACTCTAGAGTCCTTGGACATTTAATTATTGTCTAGATAGTATCTGTAGATGTCTTTTGAGGAAGGGTGAATAACACTTCTTCATGCTTTCTACTGGATTTTGGTGGCCAAAATCAACAAATTCACTAATTTGCATTTGGGTAGCTTGTTTTCTCTCTCTTGTTATGTATTATGGTTTTAGATGGGATTTCTCAAGTGTTCAACAAACAACTAAAGGAATAAAATAAGAGGTAAATTGGTAATTCAATAGGAACTATTTGGTTTGTGTGCCAGAAAAGAGGGAAAGTAGGATTATATTGCTTGTATTTTAATGCAAGCCCCACTATACTTTGGGAAAGGCTAGTAATGTAGGATTGACTGCTTTAACACCAAACTTAGGTAGAATAAATGGCAAAAAGATTAGTACCTATTTGATCTAGGTTAGGTTTAGGAATGAAACCCAAGCTAGGTCTCTAAGCTTTGCTGCAAGAACCACATATTTTCTCAATGTTGTGAAGGAGCTATAGGATTGGAATTTATGAGTGAATTTTATAATTACCAATCAGATAGAAAGAGAAAGAAATTTTAGTTATCCACAACAGTAAAATTATAGGAAAATAGTAAAGAAGGTAGAATGAAACTTATCACTAATCGCTTTCTAAACCGAGAATTTGCAAATCTTTAGCGTTGTAGAACTGTAAAACCGAGAACTTGTAGAGAGAAGGAGGGTTGAGTTGTGCCACTTGGTCACTCTCCTTAAAACTGCATTTTCCCCCTACAGTGCAGCCGAGTGATTGCAAATTGGTTGCCAAGATAAGCCAGCCCATAGACCACTAGTAGGCATGCACTCGCTTACGAGACTTCTGTGAACCACAAAGAATGATGCTCAGAGAAGAACGATTGACAGAGAAGAGAAGACTGTATCGAGTACACTAGTGTGTGTTTTTAGGTCAACCAACACTCCTTTTATAGATTGTTCTCAGTTACTCGAATGGACACAGAAGTGTCCTTTCAGACAGAGATCTCTTCAGAATAGTGCACCTGCTCAAAGAGACACAAAGAGGAAGAGACACGAAACAGAAAAGAAAACGTTTAAAAAAGAATTTGAAATTTAAAAGTCAAATCATTTAATCCGATCAAAACCAAAACGATTTGGTGTAGCGCGCGTATACACACACGCACCCGCGCCCACACCCCGACCCAACCTGGCTCAGCTCGGCGGGCGCGTGTCAAAAGCATCCCCACCCCCCACATGCATGGGAATATCTATAGTGCTTTCCTCTTATGGGTCCCTACCTATAGAGAGAGCAAATCTATAGATATACTCCAACTCAACTCCCTTCCCAAGCAATGTGGGACAAGGAGTCTTCCCATGCATTCAAAAGTGGGAAGAGGAAAAGGCAAAACTCAAAAGTACAAGGGAGGGAGGAGAAATTCTTTAAATTTTGAATTTCGCTCCAACAAAAACTATGGGAAGAATAAAGTCTCACCTGATCTGCATTGATGAAGCTTGCCACGACACAATCTGAAAGGTGAGGATTCAGATATGTCAAGTAAAATATTCATTGACACAGAAGTGTCCTTTCAGACAGAGGCCTCTTCAGAATAGTGCACCTGTTCGAAGAGACATAAAGAGGAAGGGACATGAAACAGAAAAGAAAACATTTAAAAAAGATTTTGAAATTTAAAAGTCAAATCATTTAATCAAATCAAAACCAAAACGATTCAGTGTAGTGCGCATATACATGCACATGCACCCACACCCGCACTCACGCCCCGACCCAGCCTGACTCGGATCTATAGTGCTTTTGTCCTATGGGTCCTTAGCCATAGAGAGAGAAAATCTATAGATATACTCCAACTCAACTCCTTTCCCAAGCAATGTGGGACAATGAGTCTTCCCATGCATTCAAAAGAGGAAAAAGGAAAAGGCAAAACTCAAAAGTACAAGAGAGGGAGGAGAGATTCTTGAAATTTTGAATCTCCCTCCAACAATCCCCTACAAGATTCAAAATTATAAGAAGATCGAAGAATTTGCGCATCGCGGTGAGAAAAAGTATTCATGATGATGTCTTTTGGATTTTAATCAACACTTAGGTATGATAGGCTATGTTAAAGAGTACAAGTGAAGTCAGACTCATTCAACATTTCCTCTTTGTCGTAACTAGCTAACCTGCCAACCAACTCAACCCACCAGTTCTTTAGTGGTTCTTTTGTTTTGGAACATTTCGGCCTTATTTCCCTCTTGGGATCATGAGTGTTTTAGAGAGTTAGTCCTAGATCTCTCTTAGAAGCGGCCACACTTCAAACTCACTTAGGTCAATTTTTTAGCGTGCACTGCACACACTATTCTTAACTAATTAAGAGTCGTATGCTCAACCTTCTCAAACTGTAGTGAGCAATATCTTACCTCGACATCTGAAATGGGACACAAAATGAGAGTGCTTTCCTAAGTCATCTAGCGACTCGTTTTTACCCATTCAACCTAATTCCAAGGATCTCCTTTCACATAGGTTGTGTGTCCATCACTAATGACTTATTTAACGGGCTTCATAAACCACCTTGGAAGTTTGTGGTTTGGTTAACGAATCTGCAAGGTTCTTTTCAGACCTCACAAAATCTAGAGCGATTGTGCATTCGCTGAGGTATTGTCTTACCAGGTTATGCCTTAAGCGGATATGCCTTCTTTTACCGTTGTAAGTTTGGTTCTTGCCTCTATCTATTGTTGTTTGACTATCACAATGGAGAGATATAGACGGAATTAGTCATGACCAAAGTGGTACATTTGCCAATAAGTTCCTTAGCCACTCTGCCTCGGACCCCGCCAATTCTAATGCAGTGAATTTGGACTCCATTGTTGAGCTAGTATTACTTAATTGCTTTACCAATTTCCACGATACTACTCCTCCACCTAGGGTAAAAACATATCCACCGGTGGAAGTACTATCCTTTGAATTTGAAATCCAATTTGCATCAATAAAGCTTTCTAAAACAGGAGGAAAACTTGAGTAGTGTAAACTAAAATTTATAGTTCTTGTTAAATATTTTAACAACCTTACTAGAGCTTCCCTATGTTCATTTCTGTGATTATGAGTATGCTAACTTAATTTTCCCATAACTATAGCTATATCTGGTCTTGTGCAGTTCATCAAGTAAGACACAGATCCTATTATACTTGCATACTCCTTTGGTGAAACAGGTTTTCCTACATGTTTTCTTAAGTGAATACTACAATTAAGAGGTGTTTTAATAGGTTTGCAGTCATACTGTCCAAATTTCCTAAGAATATTTTCTAAATGTAATTGGGAGAAAATAAAATTTCCTTTTTGTTTATGGATTTTAATCCCCAATATTACATCAGCCTCATCCAATTCCTTGGTATCAAATTTGGACATTAGAAATTGTTTTGTTTCTTTTACGACCTCCAGACTTGTTTCCCATTATTAGCATACCGTCAACAAATAAACAGATAATGACTCCTTTATCATATATAAACTTATTGTAGGCATGGTAAGGCTGGGGTTAGGAGCGGTCTCTTTGAAAGACAGAGAAGGGTTTCATGGAAAGGGAAGTGAGGATCTTTGGGTTGAAGATGCAAGAAGAATAGGGAGAACTCGGGGGTGTACTACTGGGTACTAGGTGACAGATTGCTTAGGATCGGATGATTTCTGATACGAGGAGGATCCCTATTTATGGAGGGGATCCTGAGATCTTAAAAAGTAGGAGATGAGGATATTCGCTCCGAATCGGGGAAGGAAATATTTGATTCACTGTCAATTATTGGATGCGCTATTGGGGTATTGCCACGTGTCTCGTGAGTATCTTCTCAAGGATTGGCTTTCCTTATCCTTGAGATCCCTCATTACTTACGTGTGCTACTACCTTTTTTTGCGTGTTATAACTAATCCTATGTGGCAACGGTGGCGTCATCGTTCGGCGGTTGGTGCTTCATCGATTCCACATGGCGACTCGCGAGGCCCTTTGCTATCATGGGTCCATGTGCATCTGGGCACATGCGGGCCTTGCCTTGGGCTTGGCCTACTCTCCCTTGTAACCCATTCTCAAGAGAAGGCTCTCGCGCTGTGAGTTCATCGCACGTCGTAGCGGGTGTAGCTTCATCGCACACTCGGGTGGGCTTGGGTCCCTTGGACGGGTCCCTTTTGGGGTTTCTTTAGGTTCAGGCGCTAACTGGACTCGGTGAACTACAGGTTTATTGCGTTTTTGCTTCATTTATTGTGAGTTCATCGCAGAGGTAACGTTGTGTTCATAGTGTGGGGGTTGATTGCGAGCTGCTCGTATGTGCTTCTGTGGTGTTAACCCTGATGTCTGAGTGTTTTTTTGAGGGTTTGAGTAAGCGGTACATACTTACATTAGCCCCCCTACTTATCGGTAAGTAGGAGTTTATCGATAAATACATTGCCTTTTCGTCTTCGGGTTTTGCGATAGGTTCGCTTGTGTGCGTTGGGTCTGGAGTTTTTGCCTGCTTTGTAGTTTTGTGTAGATCGCATGTACTCTGTGTTCGCATTTGACGATTAATTATGATCTATGGCTTAGCCCCCTGTCTTTTGGTGATTTGCTTGTTGGACGCAATTAGTGTCGCACACTAATTGTATTCCAACCCCCTTGACCATTGACTGGAAGGAAATCAACAAAAGACAACCCTGATTATAATTGTTGAATAAGCACTTGTTTTCGCCGCATGGTATTGGTTGATGACTGATGGCTCGGCAATTGTCAATGTTCGTTATTAATGGGCATTCGAATATGATGGCCATAATCATTATTTCTCTTTTGTCCTGATGTAATGAATGTTGTATGCACTGATATGTTCGAAGCATGCACCGTCGTGTAAATCTGTAAGTCATTTGAAATTGCTCTTCGCGACGATTCATCTGTGTACAACGGTTCAGCTTCCCTATTACTGAGTACGTCTGTAGTTATCGGTATGTGTGAACATCGAAAAAACTGGGCTCACTTTGCCACTCGGGCTGGAAATGGAGTCGCCACCCATCAATTTAAGAAATGGAGGTGATGGGACCTCTGGGATTGGTTTTCAACATCGATTTTTATTTAGATAGTGACTCCCATAGCTCAAGGCATCGGTCCAACCAATCTGGATACGTCTCGGATGGGAGAGAGAAGGGGTTAGGCACCCCTTTCCCGAGTCCAAAGGTGGGGACCACATGCAATGGTGAGAACAAATATACACAAACTAAAGAAAAACTAATAACCTGAATTAAATAAAGACCTAAAACATATTATTGAATGAAAATAAACCTAAAGAAAAATACAACCTATCATCACCATACAGAACACACAACTTAATGATTATTTCACATACTGAATTTAACCAGATCCAAGGAGACCATATAGCATAAAGATAAAAATGGAAATAAAAAGAAAACAAAATAAAAATAAAAATAAGATGCAACAGAACCCGAAAATAAAACATTCACTAATGATTTACTATTCACCATAAGGAATACTGCTTGATAAAATGCGTTAGAACCAACTAAGCTTGTTATTCGGCAAGAATTAATATCTATATGATGAAATGCTGAATAAAAAACCGCTTGATCAAATACATCAGAAACCAAATAAACAGATAATCGGATGAATAAATTTAACATTGGGATTCAAGCGAAGCAAGATCAGAGCTGAACGAAACAAAGAAAGAGAAAAAATAAATAAATAAAGGCGAAGAGGGATAAAGTAAAGGCTGATATACCTGCGATGAATACTTGAGTTTATCGGAAATCTGAAATCACATATGTCTACAACAATAAATCTATTTTGATGTAGCAAGAGACGATGAAAATGCTGTAGGGACCAAAGCCTGGCATGTGTGTTAGGACGACGGTTGGAAGATCTCCATGCTTTCCGTTGCACTCGGGACTTGGGACTCTGCCTCTTGAATTCGATTAGTTATGAGGAAGGGAGGCTAAGAGATACAAAGGAGATGGCCACTATTAATGGAAACCAGACTGATGATAACAGCTAGGCAGTGAATGGGTGAGAGAATGATTGCTGCCGCTCTGGTTCTGCGCTCGAAGGAGAAGACAATGGATAATCTCTCCTTCAAACTTTTTGGATTTTCGATGGAGAGCAACAAAGGAGGGAAACGCAGTGGGAACGGAAAAGACAGTGATGGAGAGTAGGCGAGAATGAGAGAAAGAGAAAGAGAGGGATTAAATCGCCGCTGCTAGTTGCTTCAAATCACCACTACAAATGGTTGTAGCGGTTGTGATAGGACAGAGAAAGAAGAAGGGGAGATGCGGAAGAAGAAGAGTGTCCAGAAGGTAGTTATTTCTGCCGCTGCGCGAGTCACCACCGTTGGTTGTCGTTCGAAGGGGAGAGATGATGAACAGTCCGTTCCTTTGTAAACTCCGATTAGCCGCTGCTGGTTTCGTTCCAACGAAGGGGATGAATCGTGTCTCCCTTCCTCTTCTCTTCCACCCTCGGTTAAATAAGACATCATTTTGTTTTTATATGAGAGTGGGGCTATTTTGTAATTTCAATGAAATTGGGGGTGTTTTGGTAATTTTCAGCAGGTTGGGTTAAGCCGGGTTTAGGAGGGTTGAACCGGGTTGATGAAGATCAAATTGGGTTTTCAGATGGATGGTTAAGGTTTTGAGTCAAGAATGGAGGGTTTAGATGAGTCTGACCGTAGATGGGGGTTCTGTGTGTGAGGGTTAGTGAGATTGATCGAAATGAAATCTTTTTAGATAGATGGGTAAACGAGGGGTGTTTTTGGTAAAAATTGGTAGGGTAAGGTTTTTAGGGGTCCTGAGTGGATTGGTGGGGTCCGATTGGCCCAACTGGGCTCGGATTGGGCAGACCTGGAAAGGGTTCACTTCAGTTAATCTAGATCCTAGAAATGAAATCTTTATGTGATTGAGGGTAAATGAAGGTGTTTGGGGTTGAAATTTCATAAGGCGTGATTTCTGGGTAATTTGAGGTGATTGGTAAGGTTGGGTTGTGTTGACTGGGCCTAGATCGGGCGGATTTGGAATTCGGTCAATCTGAAGCCTCGAAATGGAATCTTTGTGTTATCGAGGGTAAATGAAGATGTTTTGGGCTGGAATTTAATATGTAGGGTTTTTTTTTTGGTATTCTGGGGTGATTGGAAAAGTTTGATTGGTTTAGATGTGTTTGGATAAAGCGGATATGGGTTATGGGTGCGAGAATGGTTGAAATAAAATCTTTGTTTGATGGACAAGTGAACGAAGGGATCTTGAGTTCAAATTGGGTAGATGTTTTGGGATGTCTCGAGTCTGAGGGTCGATCGGGGTCATCGGATAGGTATCGGGCAGGTTTAATAGTGGATCTGAGGGCTTTAGGGGTGAAATTTGGATTATTAGGTGTTTCAGAGGGGTTGAAAGGGTTTGATCGGGTGTTTGGGGTAAATTAGAGGCTCAGGTGGTGGACCAAGCAAAAATCGGGTGCTGATAAGTGCCCCTCTTTGTTGCAAGGTAGGACACTACGAAACAACATAAACCAAAAAAAGCACATAAAGATTTTTGCGAAGGGCGGCTTAGAAGAGAAGCAACACGAGAAAGGAGGAGTGAGACAAAATAGAGTTCCCATGTAGCATCGTTTCATCATATTCAGGCCATTTTATTCTTGGCAAAGTGACCCCTCCTAGGTATCAAGAACCTTCGGAATTAGGGTACATTTACCGTAAGAGAAAACACTAAAAGACATGATAATATGAAAAGTACTCATTCTGTAAAAAAGAGACCCCTCCTTGGTATCAGAAACCTTGCAGAATCAGGGTACATTTAATATAATGGAAGGCACCGAAAGCCATTAACAACACAACATCGAAAGTAATTCAAGAGTAGAATATTTAAGCTCATCGCAAAGCGCAATCACAACATAAGCACATATTCTTTAGAAAGCATTTCAAAAATCTTGGTAAAACATTTCAAAAAGTTAACAGAGGTCCTGTGGTTGATATAGCGTAGCTGCTCTCTTGACAAGCAGGAGACATCATTCCATGTAAGAGCAATCTATGCTTGAAAACTTGGAAAAACACTCGAAAAATCCGATAAGGGTGCAAAGTGTTGTACTTTCAAGTGCGTGGCAGTGTCATGTAAGATTAATATGATATCTTTAGCTGTCATTTTCCTTTGCGCTCCTCGGGGAATGATAGGGAATTTCAACACAGTTATGAGATTGTTGGACATGATGCCATATGCCTGGAAATGAAGGAGGACCTACTAACAAGATTTACATTGTCATCATTTTTAATGATATGCGGTGTCATAATTTTAAAATAAAGTGCATCATATTGCGACATCGATAAAAATCCATTGTAAGTCGAGAAAACACAAAAAATTAAGCAATCCACTGTAAGCCGGGAAAACGAAAAACTTAGACAATCCACTGTAAGCCGAGAAAACGCAAAACATAAGACAATCCACTGTAAGTCGGAAAAACGAAAAAACTTAGATAATCCACTGTAAGCCGGGAAAACGCAAAATTTAGACAATCCACTATAAGCCGGGAAAACACATAACTTTTGGTATTCAAGATTTTTAACACGTTAAGCCGTGATGCAAACTGAACAATCCACTATAAGCTGGGAAACGCAAAACTCAAACAATCCACTGTATGCCAGAAAAACGCAAAACTTGGACAATCTACTATAAGCCGGGAAAATGCAAAACTTTTAGACAATCCACTATAAGCTAGGACAACGCAAAATTTGACATTCTACCACAAGGGACTTTGGTGTCATGATGGACTTTAATGTCGTAACGGACTTTGGTACTACAAGGGTCTTTGAAATAGATTTAATCCAAATGAATGATTTTAATAAATGATTTTCAAATCTAATGAACGATAAGCCGCGATGCAATTAGAAAATGTCATGCTATGCCATGATGCAATTATCCTTAAACTTTGATATTGTGCCACGAGGGACTTTGGTGCCATAAAAGACTTTAATGTCGTAACAAACTTTGGTGCCACAATCGACTTTGAAATAGATTTAAATGGGATGAATGATTTTAATAAATGATTTTCAAATCTAGTGTGTGATAAGCCACGATGCAATTACCAAATATCATGTTATGCCATGATGCAATTATCCACAATTTTCGATATTTTGCCACGAGGGACTTTGGTGCCATAAATGAGTTTAATGTCGTAATGGATTTCGGTGCCACAAGTGACTTTGTAATAGATTTAACCTAAATGATTGATTTAAACAAGTTATTTTCAAATCTATTGTGCGATAAGCTGCGATGCAATTAGCAATTGTCATGCTATGCCATGGTGCAATTATCCACAAACTTTGATATTCTGCCACAAGGGACTTTGGTGCCATGAATGACTTTAATGCCGTTACGGACTTTGGTGCCACAAGGGATTTTGATGCCACGAGGGACTTTGAAATAGATTTAACCTACATGATTGATTTAAACAAGTGATTTTCAAATCTAATGTGCAGTAAACTGCGATGCAATTACCAAATGTCATGCTATGCCCTGATGCAGTTAGTAAATGTCATGATTGTCTTTCAACTAGAGTTTTTAACTGATAGATCAATTGAGAAAACACAATGCATATTTCCTTGTAAACAAAATGAGGTATGATTTCAAACCCAATACAGTAAAGATGATATGCAAAAATGCAAAAACTAGATGATTCAAACAAATGAACTCTCAAAGATAACTGAAACGGGGAATTTTCTCAAACTTGAATTAAAGACAAAAGTAGCCACCTCTGTCTCGGATTGAAATGATCAATACGTTTCAAATTTGAAATACATAAACGTTGGATATGTAATGATTGTTGATCAAAGATTCATAGTGAGAAACGCCCATCGGAAAGGGGGTTGCCCTAGTTTGGACCAATCACGAAGGAGGGTTGACAAATGAGTTAATTGCTCAATTTTGCACAAAGACGATTATGACTCTTCAGAGTGGGTGTCAATCATAGGTTTTTTTTTTTTTAAAAAAAAAAAGAGGGATGAAACTGAATTTGCTCAAACTGGGTTGATTGGTACTCTTGTCGCATTTCAAATGATTGATCACTTCACCTTCTTTGAGTGTTCGAGTTTTGATGAAGATATTTTCCTTTGGACTATGTTGCCCCTAGTTTCTAGAGGATCACCATACCTGACTCTTTCTCTTCTTCTTTTCTATCTTTTTCTCTCTTCTTTTCTCCTTTCTTCTTTTCCTCTTTTTTTTGCTAGCCCACTTAGGTCTATCCAGTGCTAGTCATCAATTTCTCAAGGATCAAGGAGGACTTCTGAGTAGGACGAAACGTGGCCTAGGACAAGGGTTTTGAAACAAGGGATAATAGGCTCAAGAAACTTAAACTATGACGAGTATTGGATGCTTGAATCCATATTATGGGCCTTATTCAAGATTATGCTCTCGCTCTCATTTTTCTTCGATTAAATAATCTTGCAATAAAAAATGAAACAAATTGCTCTCCATGTCTTTAAATTCTATGGGTCATGCACTCCGGTGATTAAGGAGGGCTTTATTATGGGACGAAATGTAAATGGGTAAGGTTAAAATAAAAACCGAGAATGGATGTCACTACGAAAAAATATCTCAGTGGTTTGATCATCACATCTGCCCAAGTTTTTCTTTCTCGCTCTTCTCTTCTTTCTTGGTAGTAATTGGTTGCCCCAATTCTCCTTTGATGCCTCATTTTCTTTTCTTTCTCTATTTTTTTATACTTTTCTCCAAAATTTCACCTTCTTCTTTTTTCTTAGAAAGCTTGTTGATGTTCATAGAATTAAACATATGACATCCAACTTATAGGAAGGTTTATTTGAAGAAATAGTTCCTAACAAGGCACAAAGGGATAACTAGTGAAATGAATAATAAGAGGGGGTTTGACAAAAAGGGATAAGGCAATTGGCCAAAAAAGGGCCTCCGATCATTTGTCCATCAAATGCATAATCAATAGGAAAGAACTACATGTCGAACACAATTTAAATTCTTCTATCTCAAGGGTAGTTATGTCATTTGACACCTCTAAGACTTGAATGTTCTAAGATTACTCGAATGACGATGGTTCTTTTTTTATTTTTCTTTTTTCTACTTTCTTTTTTTATTTCCCTTTTTTCTCCTTTTTTTTATATTCTCTTTTCCTCTCTCTCTCTATCTCATTTTTTTTTCTAGCCCTTTGGAAAGAAGCATCTTGGGAATCTGCTTGGTTTAACAAATAAGATGGTCTAATAAAATCAGCTCAATGGGCTAACTATCGATATTATTAATGACCAAGACATCTAGGGAATGAACAACTGATAATGGCCTCCAATCATTTCCTAGGTTCATCAGCAAAGCACTAGGTAAATATGATGTCTTCATTCTATGCTGGTTTATGAAACAAATCAAAATGAGTGCATACCCCATCGCAATGACCTCAACCTTATGACTCCCCCAATTTGAGCTATCAATGGTGGACTTATCTGTCAACATGGCTAAGAATGGATGCTATAATTTTGGATTGATAGGGTTACCCCTTTTCCTTAGACATTTCTATCAATGGACCTTCAATTGGCAATCATCATTCACAAAGTTACACCCTTGAGATCTACTCATGCATTCCTTTCAAAGGGAAGTGGCGGCTTTATCTCTTTCCATGATGGAGAGTTCCCTTATTAAAAATCATTGTTTTATTCAAAATAGAAGTCTGAACAATGAAATAAAACGACTAAGCAAAACTTCCATTTATATGCAATATGAGTTGCACAATGACCCAGTTCCTTTTCAAACTATATGAAAAAAAGGAATAACTGAAAAGAAGGTCCTAACGTAGCAAAATAAAACTGGAGATGTCTTTTAATGAATCAGCTTCTTAGGCATGGGTGGTGCTATATCTGGCATTTCCTTAGTGGGATCAAATACACCCCTATCGATGAGATCTTGAATAGCAAACTTCAACTTCCAACAATGATCAGTTGTGTGTCTTGGCCCTTGGTGGTAGTCACAATGAGCGTTTTCATCATAATTTTTTGGCTTGGGTTCCGAGGGTGGTCTCCATTTCAGTGGCCGGAGATATCCTTTGGAGACAATGAAAGGCAATAATTTACCATGAGTACATGGTAAGTGAGTGAGTACCCTTTTTCCTTCTTTTGGGATGGTGGGTCGTTTGGAGTCAATTGGGCTGGAGCAGGGAATAACGTGTATGATACCATTTGAGAAGATGATGTATTAATCGGAGTTATCTGAGGCGGGATCGAGATGGCAAGAGGTTTCTTAATTAGTGTACTAGATGAACATCCATAAATTGGTGGTTGTTGGGAGGGGGATACTGGTTGAGGTGGTGGTCTACAGACTGTGGGAGCGGGTACAGATGTCATGAGGGTCGGTAGGGACAGGGGTACGGCATATGGGGGTGTGTGTGATGGGTTTGTCCCAGCTTGAGATAATAGTCGATTCATCTTAGAATCCAAGGCCTCCATCATTTTCTTGAGCTCTTCAAAATCTTGGCGGGTAACAAACCGATCATTAGTAGGAGTAGACATCTTCCTAAACAAAACACCATGCTAGAGAAGCTGAAATTGTTATGCAAAATGCAAAATGAATGGAAAAGGGGATGATGAAAAGATGATTTCGTGATGAAGCATTCATTAAACACAATCATTAAAGTGCATTGGCAGCATGTCTAGAACCTTAACCTCATTCGGTTCTTTTATTTCCTGCAATCCCTTTTTATTCTTCATCCCAAGGAGCATTGAACTTCGAAGAACAGATGCGACACGCATAAAATGTGATTAGAAAGCCTGTGTATGTGTGTGTGTGTCATCGGTGGAGTGGATGACGTTCAAGAAAACATGTTATGAATGACATGGCCAAGGTAGGGTAGGGCCTATCAGGGAAGCAACCTAGGTTTGTTCAATAGGTGTGAAGAAGTCTAAGTTCAAAATGTCCGATCAAAGGAAAGGTGATTAATTGGCACTTCATTTGATTAAGAGACCTCATTTTTATTTTATTGTCCTGGTCGTACCCAAGTGCCACTGCCTAGGTTGCCTACGTACCCTTCGTGAGGGATCAGACCAAGGGTAGTTCGAGTTATTTACAACTCCAGATATAAACAAGAGGAAGGAGGAACATAAAAAACAAAAGATCAAAGCTTGCGGTATGACGCTAAGGCTAAAAAATCCCACTATCGTAAGATTCTGTATTGCAAGCCGGAGAGGAACACACTGGTCAGTAAGATGTCCAGGCATCTAATGATAATCACAGAATTTATTCAATCTGAACCCTCGAGGGAGTGGCTTTGGAGCATAGACTGCTCCTACATCTGGTTTTGGCTGAAATGAAACCAAATATCCTTCTTGCACTAGCCGAGCTGAGAAAGTGGCATCAGGAGCGTAGTAAACTTTCTCTTGACCCATCTATCTGATTGGGAAGGAGAAACAAGACGCTTATGACTCGAAGGTCTGACTTGTTGATAAGCACCTTGTACTTCATTCATTTCCTGAGATGGTTGAGGGCTTGTAGTCAGACCACGGCTTCCTGATCGAAAATCATGCTCAATTTTTTTCCTGATGGTGACTATGCCTTTAAAATCCTTAAAATCCTGATACCTCATGAATGTGGAAAAGGGGGGCTCTAAAGTCCTTAGAAACAATTCGATCATTTCTTCCAAAGGAATGGGATTCTTCAACTGAGCAGCAACGGATCTCCATCGGTGTGCATATTCTCCAAAACTTTCTTCGAGTATCTTTCGCATTCCTTGTAATGCCTCTCTGGTTGGAGCCAAATCTATTCCATAATCAAACCGCTCCAGAAAATCTGTAGCTACCTGGTTCCAAGTTTTCTTCTTATCTACCTCAAGCGATGCAAACCATGCCAGTGCTTCGCCCTCCAAACTCCGTTGGAAATGCTGAACGGGGACTCTCTCATATGCTCTGAGTTGAAACATCTCTCCACAGTTCATGCTCAAATGCACCTTAGGACAACTTCTTCCATCATACTTCTCAAATTCTGGGATTTAAATACCTTTTGGCAATTGTAATCCTGTGTATATGCACAACTCATTGAAATCTGGCGCAAAAGGGGATTGAACATGCTTTAGTTTCTGCAGGTCTTGCTTTAACTTGGCTATATCCTCATAGATGGGAACTATGCTTAGTGGCAATGTTATGCTTGTTGAATGCTGGTGTTGATCACCTGTCTCGATGTCTGATTCTCTGGGATTCTCTGATCTCAATAACATGATATATTCTAAATCCAATGTCTTAATCTTCTTGGAACTAGATGCCATGGTCCTGAAGAAACTCTTTGATTCAGAAATGTGATTAGCAATTTCATCTTTTTTTTTTTTTGTATTTGGTTTTTCCTCTTTTGTTTTATTTTCTTTTTCTGGTTTTATTAAAAACTAGACAACTAAAAAAGAATGAGAATATTGCTAAGGGTTATGTAATGGGAGGTTTTACCTAAGGCAACTAAGATGGAATATGCATAATGTGAAATGTATATGAAAACCATGCAATGCTAACAAGACATCGAGAAAACAACGGTAAAATCGGCCTGCCCCTAGTTCGAAATCAGATGAGATGAACATTGGGGCAGATAAAGAAATATGCATGAAGTTGGGAGTGGATCAACCACCTATGCAGAAGGTAGGTTGCTATGAGCTGGTTATCTAACCAAAGAGTCTAAGGGTATTAATGGAAAAAAGGATGTTAAGGAGGTGAGTGTGATGGATGTTGGTTTATGCTCCAGTTGCATTAGAATGGTAAGGAGAAGCAGTTTAAGATGGTAGCTCAGGATTGCTCTATGGCTGGAAAAGCCGCTAATGCCTCTATAATCGACTAAGCTAAAAAAATGCGAACTACAATACGATGCAAAACAAGATGGACCTCTATCATGAAAACGAGAATCTGGGAAAAAAATTTCAAAACGCGCCAAAAACTGAGGAGAAACCTTGGTTCAAATAGAAACACTTGTATTGAGAAATTTATTTGGATTGCTACAAGTTTAAGAGAAAAATTCGGATTATTCTTTTCAATTTCTAATTTAAGAAAGAATGCAATCGGTCATTAACAACTAGCACACATGTTCCACCCAAACATACAAAGGAACATTTTGTTATTTTACTTGGCCTATTTATATCACCCTTCTTTGTTATGACTATTATATTTTTCTTTGCTCTCTTTTTCTTTTTTCTTTTTTTTTCTCTTTTTTGATTTTATTATTTTTATTAATTACATTTTCCACTTTTCTCTCTTCAAAATTTATTATTATTATTTTTTGTACATTTTGATTTTTTGATTTTAATTTTTTATTCCTTGATATTTCCCTTCTTTTCACTTATTTTTTCATTTTTTTATTTTTTTTATCCCTTACTTTTTAATTTCCCTTTTTATGTTTTTGGATTTCCTCCCCCCCCCCTTGTTTTGAATTTTGGATTTTTTAATCTTTTTTGGTATTTTGGACTTTTTTTTTTGCACTTTAGATTTTCCTCTTCCTCTTTTCTCCCTCTTTTTTTTTTTTTAATCTTGGCTTTTCTTCTTTCTTCTCCTTTTTTTTTTGTATTTTGATTTTTTTTTTCTTTTCATGACAGCTATTCTAAATACAATTTATTCTAAACAAGTGCATATATACTGAAGTTGAATATGGAACTGAGCAAGAGTCTGCCTATTGCAAAGCAAATCATTCTACTTTTTTTTTGTTCTTATTTCTTTATTTTTTTTGCTTATTTTTTGGGACCCGAAATTCTTTACTAATGATCACTTAATTCTCCTCAACGGTCACTCAAAGCCGGACTCACTAGCTACAGCCTACTTAATCCCCCAAAATTTAAACAGAGATCGGCACCCACGTGACTCACTTCCTAAGAACTGTAACAGGAGTGGCATTCTAGTAATGACGGTATTCGAAAATTTGATTTTGAATTCGATATTCGATATAATCGAATCAAAATCGAATAATTCGAATATCTAATCGGTCGAATTCGGATATCCTATTCTTATCGAAAAGTTAATCGGATTCGAATTCGGATATGACTTGATTCGATTCGATAAATATCCGAATTTGACCGATTATTTAATTCTTATGTATAATATATAAAATATTTTATATAATATGTATAATAATTAAGTTATATAAATAATTTATATATTTATATACTTTAATATTAATAAAATATTTATTTTATATATTTATTAATTATCTAAAATAATTAATTAATCGAATTTGAATCAAAACAGATATTCGAATATTTAATCGGATTCGAATTCGGATATTAATTTTCAATATTCATCGGATATTGAATCGAATTCGGATATCGGATTTTCTAATGGAATTCGAATTCGGATATCGGATTTTCTAATCGAATTCGAATTCGGATAGCGGCAACCTCAAGTGAAACCCACCTCAAACTCAGAAGCACCTACATCTCAATATCCCGGAACTGGAAGCCTGCCCGCGCCTGACAAGCACTAGGAGCCTGTGATGACTTAAAAAGCCATGAGCCCGGTAAAGTACTCAAAACCGATCCAAGAAATGCCAATCGGAAATCGACTGCTGAGCCGAAACCTCACATTCATCAAGAAGCCATGGAGCTGTCAAAGCTTGATGATGATAACAGAGTGAAGGAGAACGGAAGGCCAAATGGTGATAAAGATGATGGAGCCTAGAAAGCTTTAGAAAAGGACGAAAGTGATGGGTTTTCAAAAGGGTCATTGCTGCTGTTGCTGGTAATCAAGTAGTTGGACTGGATGAGTCTAGAAAACTGATTGTGAACATGATTGCATCTGTCCTGGAAGACAAATGCCCCAAAGGATCAAACGAACTGGATTTCTCCAAGGTTGTTTTCTCCAAGGTTGTTACCAAGTCCCTAACTCAGAACCCAACGGTCGATAACCAATAAACATGAAAAAGAAGCTGGAATGTTCACAGTCGCCTATGTGCAGACAGAGTCAAAGTGGTGTGCCTGATCTGTTTGGGGTGCTGAATGGAATTGGACCCGGGCAACTAGTCACCAATTTATTGAGGCGGGTCATTGAGAAAATAAACACCTTATTAAAAGTAAAAAGGACGCTAAAAACCAATCATGCTAATAGCAAAATACAGAAGTTAGAACAGATTAAACAGCCACGATCTTTGAACAAATTTGAAGGGAAACCCGACTATTCTGCAACAAAACAAATCCCTGTACTAGACTTAAAGTTAACTTAATCCAGGAAAGAACACCTGGCATATGTCTGAAACTGGTTTAAGTCAAAAGAAGACATTTGGTCCCCAGGAATCGAGATTAACTGGGTTTTATTCAAATTCCCAGATGGAAGTTATTTCCACAAGAAGACATTCTTGTTTTATACTGCATACTGACACCACTCTTTAACACTAAGGGAGTCTGAACCTCAAATGGAAAAGGAAAAAAAAAAAACAGTAAACTAAGCTGACTCTTAGTTATTTTGTAAAACACCTGATTAGGATATTGTAGGCGTCCTAAAGCTAGACTCACTTAATTAACCCAATGACTGTAACCAGGGATTGCTCTCAAAACAAGCCAGATCAGAACAAAACTCCCATGTTTAAGTAACTTCGACCTATAGCTCCTAAAACCAGTTACCCAAGCTGCTTCTCAGCAATCCAGTCCAGTGGGCCAAGGCCCTTCTGTATCAAATGCTGGAGCAACTCCATCTCAAGGCCAACAAGGAAAGGGATAGAACAGATTTAGGAAATACATTCTATTACCGGCCTGCTGGTCTTGAACGGAATCTGAGGGACTGCTGTTCAGCAAGAATCACTGCAAACATTGAGTAGAAAGGCAAGTACTATAGGGAGAAAGCACGGGTTAGGCCCATAACAGATTCATGCAACCACTTCTACTCCAACCAGGACTTGATCTGTGATGGCATTAAAACAGAGGAGCACAGAGAGCTGAATTCCAACTTTGCAATTCAGAACCAATTTGAAATGGCTATTAGGCAACATGAATTCAATGATATGTGATGAAACTGATTTATGACAACCTGCTACTTTATTTTCTTTTTTTTTTTATTTTTTCACTATTATTTAAGATATGTATCTCAATAAAAAAACAGGACAAAAACTATGAGCAAAACACAGAATAATAGAACTAGAAACCACATCCTTTGCCCCAACTTCCACCCTGCATCTAGCGTGGCAGGTATGGCCATGCTCCTTTCACCCTTGTATGCACTGATTACTCCATCTCATAATTAGCAGCAAAACAACATTAATTCCCCTACCCTGTACCCACCTAATTAAGAGTTAAGCCCAACAAGAATTCTGCATTTTCCTAAGAAACTAAGCAGTTGCATGTGTGATAGAGAGTATTTCTACCAAGCCAAACGCTAGATAACCACCCCTGGTCATAAATCAACTTCACAGCCTGCTCTTGATGTTGAAATTTTAGTGCTGGAAAGTAACCCTCAGGAGTCAGGCCTACAACCAAAGGCAGGGAACAAAACCTGAAAGGCCCTCGTTCAAATGCTTTGAGGGACTGATTACCTCTGGCTCATGTTTATCTTCATGTTACAAGGAAAGAGAGCCACAACTAAGTACGGGAAGTTAGCCAGGGTAGTAATTGCAGCCACACTGAAGGTCCAAAATTGCTTTCCCCATGAATCTTGTGTATTTAGCTAGCAAATGAGGGGTGTTGGCTTTATCAAGCTTGGGACTAAGGATTTATTCAATCAAGACTGTCATGCAATTTACTTGAACAGATATCAGAAGCAGCAAGCATGCCAACCATCATAGAAAACCATCAAACTTATATAAGTTAGCCTTACCCAATAATCACATAATTGAATCATCAACAGAAAAAAAAAAGCTACTGAAGCTTACTTCCTAGTGCTCTGATGTCTGAGGCAAACTGGTGCCTAAGGTTAGGACATGATGGTTCTCCATCAGATGGGAGCTTTCTCATAGAGCTCTTGAATGACTGTATGTGTGAATCACCCATCAGCATTCATAAGCTTCACCCCCAACCCACATAAATGACAGGAGACACAACACATGGAGGGAAAGGAAGGAGGAGGAACAGTTCTGAATAGATCTTCTTTTCTTTTATTCAAAAACAAACACTTGGGTCTACCTGTTAATTAGCTCAATGTTGATTTAAAAGAGGATAGAGGGAATCCACTTAGGTTAAACAAGGCTGTCATTCTAACACCAACCTCTGGTATTAAACACTAAGGTTCACAATGAGAATGCAGATTTAGGAATGGTATAGAACAGATTGCTTCAACCCAAACCCGAGCCCCAAGTATGACAACCAAACCATTAAAGAACACAATCCAAACCCCCTTTTACTTTTAAAAGAAAACCAAATCAAACTACAGAGCAAACTTCAAACCAGGATTTTGTTTTGAAAATCCAAAGAAAAGTAAACAAGACCCCAAAAAACTGAGATCGCTTCGCCCATTCCCGGAACTAGTGTAAACTAAAAAGAAGCAACAAACCAGATGTAGATTTTTTTTTTACTTGAAAAGTTCAAGGAAACAAATTAAGATTTTAAACCCCAAACTAACTTTCTCTTATTTGGTCAAACTGAGGAAAACATGTAGATAGGAACATCTGGCTTGTACTTTTACTAGAAACATGACCAAGCTGATTTATACCATCAGGTGGGAGAGTTAAGCAAATATGAGCTCAGAATGAAAGGCATGGTATTATTCAAACTCAACTAAAAAAAAGACTGATCAAAGCCATTTGAAGACTGGCCTCCAAAGTTAAACTCAAAACAAAATTCAATAATCAAACCATGAAGCAGAGGCTGAATTAAGTATCCCAACTAAAGTTCAAAAACCTTCCTCAGTGAAGTTCAGCTTAAAAGGGCATGGGCCATGCTTTCTTTTTTTTTTTTTTTTTTCTTTTTTCTTTTTTCTTTTTTCTTTTTTCTTTTCTTATCCTTTTTTGTTCTTTTGTGTTTTAACTTATTTGGTTATCATCACATTTCTTATTTATTAGTCATCATTATCATAATTTCGTTACCATCATTCAATAATCAAATCATTTTTCCTCTTATTTATTGCATTTCTTAAAAGGGCATGGGCCATGCTTTTTTTTTTTCCTTTTTACTATCATAGTTCTTTCATTTTCTCTTTTTTTTTGTCTTTTCTAACTTTTTTAGTTTTTTTTTTTTTAACTTTTTTCTACTCTTACATAAGCACTCAACATAGCAACATACGTGTCTTATCCTAAAACTAAGGTGGTTTCTTGATGGAGGGCCAACTCTCCAACCAGGCGACAGCTCATAGTTGGAGAGGCACATGCTTCGGATAGTGCCATCAAGCGAAAATCATGCAAAGGATAATAGGACGACTCCATGCATCGGATAACACTAGGAGATGGTGGCTATCGGATGGTGGACGTCAAGTCCAATTCCTAGTTGTTTTACTTGTTTTACTTTCCTAGTTATTGTACAAGACTACCAGTATGTATTATAAATACTTCAGTTTCTGAGCTCAATGGACACACAAGAATTTTCTTTAGCAATTCTCTCTACTAAGGCTCTACGCCTAACCCTTTACGTGAGGCTTCAAGTCCGAAGCCGATTTGATCGTCTGGGTGCTTGCATAGTCAGCCCGGTCGAGTGCGTCACGCTGCGCCAGGTGGTATCAGAGCGGGAGTTCGCCCAGTCAGATGGCCAACCAAGACGGTAGCAGTCACAACCAACCCCATGATGGAGATCAGGGGTTACAAGCTATTTGGAGAGTGATCGAAGAGCAGCGCACAACCACGCGTAACATTGAGCAGCAGTTGGTAGAGATCGCTGGACAACTGCGGACGATGTTACGGAAGGATGTACCAAGGAACCGGGATAACCCGTACCCAACTGGAGGAGACGACCACGGTAGACCATTCATCGATCCTACTCCCCAGAATCCTATTCTTGATGATGATAGCGACGATGAACTAGAACTCGGCGTTGCTCCAGTTATTCCCGGTGATGGCAAAAACGGTAGGAATTGGCGAAATCCCAGCAATTTTAATCACTGTCAAAATAATGATGAGTTTAAACTCAAGGTGGATATTCCTACTTTTAGTGGGGATTTGGATATAGAGGGCCTTCTGGATTGGATCACCGAGGTCGACCGTTTCTTCGAGTACATGGAGATCCTAAAAGAAAGAAGGGTGAAATTAGTAGCTTTTCGACTGAAGGGAGCAGCATCTGTCTGGTGGGAACGAATGAGGGAGATTCGGATCAAAGAAGGAAGAGGTCCAGTTCGAACATGGAGGTGTATGAAGCAGTTAATCAGAGGTAGGTTTTTACCCCCTGACTACGAGCAGTATATATTTGAATCGTATCAACGGTGTGCACAGGGAACAAGAAGCATAAATGAATACACATCAGAATTTCTGAGATTGGCTGAACGGAACCAACTATCTGAAAGTGACAACCAACAGGCAGCCCGTTACCTGAGTGGGTTGAGACCTGCTATCAGAGACAAGATTGGCGTTCAGATGGTTCTAAGTGTGCAGGAAGCAAGGAACTTAGCTTTGAAGGCTGAGTTAATGTTCCAAGAAAGGACACAAGCCGATAACTATCGATGGTACAGTGGGAGCGACAACAAGCCGATAGCAGTCGACAAGAGCAAACCAGCCCCAGGAGTACAACCTTCCCACCTGCCGAGTACAGCTAACGCCAGTAAGGCCACCACGGGAGGAAACACTCAAGGTAACACTTCCAACCCTCCTAAAGCCAGTAATCCCTATGCAAAACCTGCTCCTTTTAAATGCTTCAAGTGCAATGAAGTTGGGCATAGGTCTAGTGATTGTCCCAGAAGAAAGGCAGATAACAAGGTAGAGAGAGAGGAGGAAGAAGAGCGTGATGATGAAATATATTGTGGACCCGATGGAGAAGACGAAGAAGGTACCTATGATCATGAAGGGTACACGTGCGTTGTGAGGAAGCTAATGCTATCTCAGAGAAGCGAAGATTCCACACAACGACACTGGCTGTTTCGCACTAGGTGTACTGTATAGGGTAAATTATTTGATTTAATTATTGATAGTGGCAGCCAGGAAAATATTATCTGCAAGGATGTGGTACAGAAACTGCAACTACTTCTTGAGAAGCACCCGAATCTGTACACAATTGAGTGGATCAAGGAAGTCAGAGGCGTACGTGTGGAGGAACAATGCAAGGTTCCATTCTCTATTGGTAAGTACACAGATGGGGTATATTATGATATTGTGGACATGGATGCTTGCCATATTTTGCTTAGTAGGCCTTAGCAGTTTGATGCAGATGCCAAACACCTAGGTAGGAAGAATACATACCAGCTCAAGAAAGATGGTGTACGCTATACCTTATTACCCATGGCAGAAAAAAACCAACACAAGGCTCCAAAGGCAGAAGAGAGAAATTTCCTTACCATAACACATCCCCATTATGAGTTTGTAAAACAATGTAAGGATACCTGCGAGGTCCACTTATTGGTGGTAAAGGGAGAGAGCCTGAATGAGTCACTGGAGGGGAACAAAATCCCAGTGGAAGTACAAGGTCTACTCGATGAGTTCCATGATGTGGTTCCTGATGAGTTACCTAACGAGCTCCCATCCATGCAAGATATCCAACATCATATTGATTTTGTCTCTGGTGCTAGCCTACCTAATCTACCACACTACAAGATGAGTCCTAAAGAGAACGAGATCTTACGGGAGAAGGTAGAAGAATTATTGAGAAATGGGCATATCCAAGTCAGCATGAGTCCTTGTGTAGTGCCAGCATTACTAACACCCAAGAAAGATGGGAGTTGGAGGATGTGTGTTGATAGCAGAGCAATTAACAAGATCACTATTGGCTACAAGTTTCCCATTCCCAGGCTAGACGACATGCTTGATCAACTTGATGGGGCTGTGGTATTTTCCAAAATTGATATCAAGAGTGGTTACCATCAGATCAGGATCCGTCCCGAAGACGAATGGAAAACAACTTTCAAGACCAGAGATGGACTGTTCGAATGGTTAGTCATGCCTTTTGGACTAACTAACGCACCCAACACCTTCATGAGGCTAATGAATCAGGTACTGCACCCTTTTATTGGTAAATTTGTTGTGGTATATTTTGATGATATCTTGATTTACAACAAATCTATCACTGAGCACATAGGACATATCAGAGAGGTATTGAGTGCTTTAAGGGAGAACAAATTATATGCTAATTAAAGGAAGTGCACTTTTATGAGTGGCAATTTGTTGTTCTTGGGGTTCATTATAAGTAAAGACAACATTAAAGTGGACGAGGAAAAAGTGAGAGCCATTAGGGAGTGGCCGACCCCAACAAACGTCACAGACGTAAGACGTTTCCATGGGTTAGCAACTTTCTATAGGCGGTTTATCAAACACTTTAGTAGTATCGTAGCTCCCATCACTGAGTGTTTGAAAAAGGGAAAGTTTCAATGGGGAGAGGAACAAGAGCAAAGTTTCGCCCCCATAAAAGAGAAATTATGCACCGCTCCTGTCCTAACACTACCAAGTTTTGACAAACTATTTGAGGTTGAGTGAGATGCCAGTGGAGTCGGCATAGGGGCTGTGTTGTCACAAGAAAAGAGACCAGTTGCCTTTTTCAGTGAAAAGCTATGCGAAGCCAGGAAGAAATGATTGACTTATGATAAAGAATTTTATGCTGTTGTAAGAGCATTAAAGACATGGGAACACTATTTGATTGCTAAAGAATTTATCCTCTACACCGACCATCAAGCTCTTAAGTATTTAAGTAAGCAGAAACAGTTGATGAGTGATCTGCATGCAAGGTGGTCTACTTTTATTGATAAATTCCCATACAAAAATGTGTATAAGGCTAGGCAACAGAACACAGTCGCCGATGCTTTGAGCAGGCGTGTGGCCCTCATCAAGACTCTCAGTATTGAAATTAAAGGTTTTGAGTGCTTAAAAGATCTGTGCGCCTAGGACGAGGACTTCGAACAGGTTTGGGAAAAGTGCCTGAATCGACAGCCAGCAGGTGATTTCTACATACATAATGGGTTTCTTATGAAGGGGGACCAACTATGCATCCCTTGCACCTCCCTCTGCGAGAAGATCATCAGGGATCTGCGTGGGGGTGGCTTAGCAGGACACCTCGGGAGGGACAAGACAATTGAGACTGTCAAGGGGCGTTACTACTGGCCTAAATTAAGGAGAGATGTGACCACTATTGTGAGTAGATGCTATATATGTCAAACAGCTAAGGGACATACCCAGAATACTGGCCTCTACATGCCTCTACCGGTTCCTACTACGATTTGGGAAGACTTGTCCATGGATTTCGGGTTAGGTTTGCCAAAGACTCCAAGAAATATGGACTCCGTCTTTGTCGTGGTTTACCGGTTCTCCAAGATGGCACATTTCCTCCCATGCAAGAAGACGGCAGATGCAACAGCGACAACTAAGCTATTTTTCAGGGAGATTGTCTGTCTACATGGGGTACCTAAGACCATCACGTCGGATCGAGATCCGAGGTTCTTAAGTCACTTCTGGATGACCCTATGGAGACTATTTGACTCATCATTGAATTTCAGCAATACAACTCACCCACAGACCGATGGACAGACAGAGGTGGTGAATCGAACCCTAGGTAACTTGATCCGTAGTATCTGCAGGGAGAGACCAAAGCAATGGGATTTTGCCATAGCACAGACAGAGTTCACCTACAACAACGCAGTTCATAGCTTTATAGGTAGATAGATCCCCATTTTCAATTGTTTACATGAAGGTATCTAACCATGTGTTGGACTTGGTAAAGCTACCCAGAGTACCCGGCCTCAGCATTTCTGCAGAGCAGCTGGCCGAACAGATCCAGTCAGTATAGGAAGAAGTATAGCAGAAACTTCAAAGGACCAATACAAAGTATAAGTATAAGCTTGCAGCTGACCGGCATCGTAGGTACCAAGTGTTTAACGTTGGTGATGAAGTCATGGTATTCTTAAGGAAGGAACGCATACCCAGGGGGAAGCATAACAAGCTATAGCCTCGGAAGTACAGTCCATACAAGATCATTAAGAAGATCAATGACAATGCTTACATAGTGGATTTACTAGATCACATGGGTATCTCCAAAACATTTAATGTTGCTGATCTTCATCGTTACTTACCGAAGACAACACTTGTATACCCCAGTCATGACTCAGGGTCGAGTTCTTTCCAAGTGGGGGAGAATGATGGAGGGCCAACTCTCCAACCAGGCGACAGCTCATAGTTGGAGAGGCACATGCTTTGGATAGTGCCATCTAGTGAAAATCATGCAAAGGATAATAGGACGACTCCATGCATCGGATAACATTAGGAGATGGTGGCTATTAGACGGTGGACATCAAGTCCAATTCCTAGTTGTTTTAGTTGTTTTACTTTCCTAGTTATTCTACAAGACTTCCAGTATGTATTATAAATACTTCAGTTTCTGAGCTCAATGGACACACAAGAATTTTCTTTAGCAATTCTCTCTACTAAGGCTCTATGCCTAGCCCTTTACGTGAGGCTTCAAGTCTGAAGTCGATTCGATCGTCCGGGTGCTTGCATAGTCAGCCCGGTCGAGTGCGTCACGCTGCGTCATTTCTCCTACTACTTTCTATCTAAAGAAAGGATTCTAAGTGAAGATGCATGAGTTGACACGGTTTGTTTCTAGACACAAGGCTCCAACAAGGTAGCCAGCCTTCAAACCTCCACTCGTCGAACAAACGGGCTTCTCAAGTTGGTGGCTGGATTGAGAACTTTCAGCATAGCATACGGTTACTTCAATCCTAAGGCATAGCCTACTAGTCTCTCCTGATAGGACTTCGGATTCTATATTCTAATGTAAATGATGTGCAAAAATTGCATAAGCATATAAAGGAATAACAGATATAAAGCAATAAAGAACTATCTAACAAACATAAAAAGATAAGCAATTATTATTCTAATGAAAGAAAAGCAACATAAAAGCATACATATATACAAGAAAGGGTTATCAAGCCAAATGATCCCCATGTGGGCCCTACCTTTGGTCCAAGAACTCCCAAGTGGAGCCGCCAGTCTTTGAACATCGTAAAAATCAGGCTCACTTTGCCACTTGGGCTGGAAATGGAGTCGCCACCCATCAATTTAAGAAATGGAGGTGATGGGACCTCCAGGATTGGCTTTCAACATCAGTTTTATTTAGATAGTGACTCCCACAACTCAAGGCACCGGTCCAACCAATATGGGTAGGTCTCGGATGGGAGAGGGAAGGGGTTAGGCACTCCTCTCCCGAGTGGGCTGTGTTTTGTTATCTCTCGTCTTGCCCACGTGTTCCTATTATCCTACCACATTTGCCTGTGTTTTCTTTTGTAGTTTATGTTCAACATAGTGCACAAAGAGATGTTGGGGTTCCTGATGCCCCGCGTATGATGGGCATTAGCGAGTCCGTTGGTTCCACGCCATCGTCTCCGGTAGAGTCAACACCTAATAGAGTAACCGAAGATTCGGAACTTGCATTGGTCCATCGGCTGCTCACGCAGCATTGTGAGGAAAACACCATAGCCCCTTTGGGATACGAGGCCATGGATAGCGTTCTTGTCCAAGGTGCTCGTCTGCTTGACAGGTTTATGGTGACGAAGTTGGTGGTAAAATTTGTGGAGGTGATTATTCGAGGTGGTTGGTTGCTTCCCTTCGAACTCCCCTCCACCATCGTCAGTCTGGCACTGAATATGCTTGCGACAGTGATGTGAAAGATTATGAATCTCCCTTTCGATCAGATGTTGTGGTCCGTCTTTGTACAATGGTTGAAGACTTGTGAAAGTTTTTCTGCCATCGATTTTCACATCGAGTATATTGAAGAACGTGTCGTTCTACTGGCACATGTGTCCTGGAAGGCCGGTCTTGGAGAGTCGCCGTTAGTTTATGGGCGGTCTCTAAGGGACATCGGCTATTGTATTGAGGTGACTGAGGTGAAGCTGACTGAAGCTACTAAGAGGTTAGAGGATCTTGTGGCAGAATGCAGGTGCGAACTGGTGGCAGAGTACGATGCAAAGGTGGGTGAGCTGATGAAATTTGAGGCTCGGAGGCCTTTACATGAGAATATAGAAGCGATGAGGGACGAGTGGGGTGCTTTGTAAGATTTGTATATTCTATTTGTAGTTATTTTAATTGAGTATGGATGTATTCACTTTGTGCCACCGCTTTCTAGTGTACTTAATTTACTGCCCTTTACATTATTTTGTCTTCTTGAGAATTGATTGCGAGTAGCTTAGGTTTGGCTTAATCGATCGTAGTCGAGTGACACCAATGTTGTGGTGGCGTTTATCGTAGATTAAGCAACGCTCCCTCCAGTTTGTAGGCTCGGCTATGTCATTGCTCCCCCTTTGGATGTGGGTGTAGGGTTGATTAGCTGAGGTATTGTTGCAGCCATACTCTTTCTGTGTGTTTTAGCCCCCCTTGACCATTGACGGAATTGGCAAAAGACACCGGGAGCAATCTTTGTCGGCTGTTTCTTTTCCACTGAAGCACAAACTTGTGTTTGGTTTGTGTGTTTTAGCCCCCCTGACTATTGTCAGCAGGGAAGGGATCGACAAAGGGTGGTATCATCAAATGTTTGCTAGGGACAAAGCCCCCTGTGTGATGGCGTGACATACTATTCTATGCTTAGTGTTTGTCAATGTTGTGTGATGTGGCGGCGTATCGAATTCTATTGCTGATGGGTGTCAGGGAAACCTTTTAAGGATGTCCATGTGTCGATCATTATGAGTGAATCCGTGTTTGTCATATCATGATAAATGCGGATTGTTCGCTCGTGTTATATTATACCAATATCCGATATATATGCTGTGGAAGTTGCTGATGTGGCACCTCTTTTGAATTAATGTTCCATTTAGTCCGCCCTTGGTGTTTATGTAAATTACCAAGGGCTACTTGTTGTCAAACATCATTTTGATTCCTGTGCTAGCATCTATGCATCTTCTCCCATGTCGATTGGTATTCTGCTAGTGCGGGGAATGTATTTTTAAGGGAGAGGTGTGACATTGTTACTTTTACTTTGTATTCTTGCTTTCGGTTGCCTTCTGTGCTAGTCCAGTTCCTCTGTTCAATTGTTTCTCCATTCTTGTTCCGCTTTCCGTTCATGGCACAACGTTGACAACGAGCAGAGAAGCAAACTGAGGAGACGATGAGCAAGATGGTAGAGAAATGGACTGAGTGTCCTTTCCCTGGTTTTGTTAGGGAAGTGGATATGGAAGAAATGTTGTTTGAGAGAGAGTTGGCCCCTGTTGCTGATGGTGGGAGGGGGTTTTGGCCTCCGATGCTTGTGTCCCATGGTGAGGGAGGGATTTTCGATGTCGTTTCTGCTACAAAGTTGATGTGCTCGTGTGATCACCACGAGGTGTTTGTGTCCTATAACTATCAAGAGCCTAGGACAGATGCTTTGAAGTCTCCTAACAATTATATGGTATGGATGCAATACATCCTGGAGAACCCTTTGTATTGCCGCATTTTACAGGATACAGGGCTTCTTAGGATTGTGGACTGCTACACGAATCTTGTAGGGAGGGAGGGGGTTAAGTATGTCAGGCACGTTCTGGATCATTGGTGCTATTGTACTCACACTTTTGTTGGGTCATTCGATGAATTCACCATTACTGTCGTGGATGTAGGCGCACTATTGGCATTGCCCAACAGAGGAGCCCTTTCTGCGTAACATTTGCAGCATGTCGAATCCCTCCCAATAAGCCTTAAGGGGCTTTGTGACCAGCTTCTGCGAGAGGTTACCGCATACAAAGCGCGAGTAAATCGATCTATAGCTTGAGGGAAGATGCCGCTGGAGAGGTGGCTTCAGTACTGGTTCGAGTCTCGCAGTGGGAGAGACATAATGGTTCGAGGTGTAGATAGCCAGTGTCACCTGACTGCTTATATACTATATGTGGTTTCTCGCTTTCTCTTCCCTGCCCCCCCTCCCAATTTTTGTCTGTGCTTGACTTTAATTCCTATTGCAGTCCTGGCTGCTAGCGGTCACCATCTGCCCCTAGCCTCCATGTTTTTGGGCTATTTGAGTGAGCAATTGGAGGACACCGTTCAACAGATAATGGACCCCTCTTGTAAGAGGCGCAAGAGCTACATATGTGCCCCATTCTTATGGATGTTCCTGTGTGAACGCTTCGCACTCAGCGTCACACCCCATCGTCTATCTCCCCCCTGTGTGGAGGTTGCTACTATGGAGGGGGATGGTTTCGAGAGGAAGAGTTACCATGTGATAGACTTTTCTTTTGAGGCAAGAAAATAGCCTGTGGTTTTATTGRAAWTYCAMCTSCYCCTGGTTCTGTATAACCCAGGTTTAAATACAAGAAGTCACTCAACCAATTCTCCTAAACTCAAGCAACCGTCTATCCTATACTTTAGCAATATTCTTAACCTAGTCAATAGTAACTGACGCAACAAATAGTGAGATATTCCCTCACTCGTTTATTTGACTCCTACTCATTTATTTGACTCATTCTTAAGCCTAACAGCTAGCAGATATGCACGGCCACGCATCTAGCACTTCATGCAACGTAGTCCTGATAATGTGGATTCTTGGCATGGTTCCTTGCTGACCTTCTCCATGTATCATTCCCCCCC
>NW_010729280.1:514626-559036 GCF_000365185.1 Nelumbo nucifera | reverse complement strand
CTCACCTTCATCATTCGTTGGTGGTAAGTCAAATCCAACAGAGGTGTCCTCTCCCACAAATTTCTTGAGCATTGAGACGTGGAAGACAGGATGGATACGGGCACCCTCTGGCAGCTCGAGCTTGTATGCAACGCTCCCAATCTTCTCCTTCACTCGATACGTGCCGAAATACTTGCTGGCGAGTTTGTGGTGGGCTCTTTTATAAGCAGTGTGCTGACAATATGGCTGGAGCTTAAGCAATACAAAATCACCTTCTTGATAAACAACCTCCCTTCTCTTTGAGTCCGCTATTTGCTTCATGTGATTAATAGCCGCCTGCAAGTGAGACTTTAGTTGTTTGAGGATGTTGTCCCTTGTCTCCAATGCTTTGTCTACCTCATGGACAGGTGATGTGCCGGTTGAGTAATGTGGAATTGCTGGTGGACTCCTCCCATATAGTGCTTGGAAGGGAGTCATGCCGATTGAGCTATGGTACATAGTGTTGTACCAGAATTCGGCCCACGGCAGGTAATTGCTCCATCTCTTCTGTTGCTGGGATACAAAGCAGCGCAAGTACTGCTCCAAACAGCGGTTGACCACTTCGGATTGTCCATCCGTTTGGGGGTGGTAGGACGTACTCACTGATAATAGATTTTGGCATCCCGTGAAGTTTAACCACTCCTATAAATCTGTCAGCAACTGTTTTGGTCGTGTGTGGGTGAGATAGAGGCAAGAAATGAGCGAACTTGCTTAGGCGATCTATGACGACCATGATTGTGCTTTTCCCTTTTGAGGGTGGAAGTCCCTCCACGAAGTCCATGGTTATGTCATCCCATACCTGACATGGAATGGGTAGTGGGTGCATGAGTCTGGTTGGGGAGAGGGTCTCTGATTTATTTTTTTGGCACACTGCACAAGAGGCGACATATTTTTGAATTGATTGGTGCATAGACGGCCAATAGAACTGTTGTGCCAATCGCTTGTACGTCCGCAGTACCCCTGAGTGACCTCCATAGGGAGTGTCGTGGAATTCATGGAGGAGTTTTGGTATGATTGGAGAATCCAATGGAACAACTACCCTGTTCTTATAGTAGATCAGCCCGTTGCGCCAACTGTATGGAGCTCCAGGCTTGTTTGTAGCTTGCTGACCGATCCGTACCATATATGGGTGCTGTTGCATATCTCGCTTGATCTCGTCCCATAGAGAGGCATGAGAAGTATATAATGTATGGAGGCTGGGACTTTCTAACCTCCTTGACATAGCATCTGTGGCTGAGTTCTCTTTCCCCGGTTTGTACAAGATTTCATAATCATATCCTAGCAGCTTGGAAACCCATTTTTGTTGTTCAGGCGTGGTGATGCGCTGCTCAAGCAAGTACTTAAGGCTTCGCTGATGATCTGTTTGGATATAGAATTTGCGTCCCAGAAGGTATGGCCACCATGTTTTGATTGCTTGTACGATGGCTAGCATTTCCTTAGCGTAAATGGACTAAGCCTGCTTTGCAACTCCTAAGGCTCGGCTCATATAGGCTATGGGCTTCCCTTGTTGGCTTAGGACTGCTCCGATGCCTTCCCCTGATGCATTCGTCTCTATGACAAATGGTTCATCGAAGTTGGGCATGGCCAAGGTTGGGGTCGACGACATGGCTTGTTTTAAGGCTTCAAATGCATCTTTGGCCTCCTTGCCCCATGCGAACTGGCCTTTCTTGAGCAGATTGGTGAGAGGTCGGGCTATCATTCCGTAGTTTCTTACGAACTTTCGGTAGTAGCCTGTGAGACCTAGGAAACCACGCAATTTAGACACATTAGTAGGTTCAGGCCATTCTATCATAGCTCTTACCTTTCCAGGATCCACGTGCACCCCTTGTACAAAGACAATGTGACCCAAGTATTCGATCTCTTGTTGACCAAAGGTGCACTTGCGAAGTTTAACAAAAAATCGATGGTGTCTCAACACTTCAAAAACTTTTCGAACATGCATAAGATGCGTTTCCCACTCTGAGCTATAGATGAGAATGTCATCGAAGAAAACCAGCATAATCCAAAAGGCATGACCAAGTATTCATAATGGCCATTGTGCGTGCGGAAGGCTGTCTTGTGAGTGTCAACGGGGTGGACTCACACTTGGTGATAACCCGATATTAGATCGAGCTTAGTAAAGTAAGTTGCTCCATATAGCTCGTCTAGCATGTCCTCCACCGTTGGGATTGGGAATCTGTCTTTGATAGTAATGGCATTGAGGGCCCGATAATCAGTGCAGAACCGCCACGTCCCATCTTTTTTCTTTACCAACAAGATGGGTGAAGAAAAGGGGCTGGTGCTAGTCTTGATTATTCCCATGTTGAGCATGTCTTGTACTTGTTTCTCTATCTTGGTCTTTTGAAAATGAGCATACCTATAGGGTCGTACATTAACCGGCTCGGTCCCTTGTTTGAGGATGATTCGGTGGTCAATTTCTCGTGAAGGAGGTAGCTGCTTTGGTTCTTGGCACACGTCCTCAAATTCTTGCAGTAATGGCCACATCTTTATAGGAACCCCCTCCTCTGTAGTCATCCATAAGCACACGACAAACAAAGAAATCCCTTGTTTTGCTTCCTTTGATATGGCTCTRAGTTCGGCAGGTTGGATCGGCTTATGATTGATTCCTTCTAGGCGATGGGGGCTTCCTTCCCACGTGAAATCCATCGTCATCCTTTTCCAGTCACACATGACCGTGCCTAGCTGCTCGAGCCAYTGGACCCCTAGCACCATATCTAACCCGATTAGTGGTAAAGAGTAAAGAGTTAGAGTGAATGGGGTACCTTGTAGCCACACTTTGACATTCTCGAACCTCCCTTGACATTTGAGGGGTGCACCGKTGGCCACCTTCACCTTAAAAGGTTCRGTTGGGATTKYCRGAAGTWGCAGTAGCTCYGCWACCCGATCATTAATAAAATTGTGTGTCGATCCACTGTCAATGAGCACAACTAAATCGYGGGAGCCGAYTMTAGCTACAACTCTCATGGTGCGAGCAGGGGACCAGCCCGTGAGAGCATGCAGCGAAATCTCAAGGCCTTCCGGTTCCTCCTCATCCTCCTCCAAGCTTCCTTCTAACAGCAGCAATTGTGGACCCTAACACTTGTGTTCCATGACAAATTTCTCGTCACAGTTGAAGCAGGGTCCTTGTGCACGTCGTCGTTGCATCTCTTCCCACGATAGTCGCTTCATCGGTAACGCTGGCTTAGGGTTGGTCGAAGTCGAACTCATCACAGTAGCCGCAGCCGCATGGAACCTAGTCACCTTCTTTTGCCGACTGATTTGTTCATCCCTCATCYTGGCTAGGCTAATGGCCTCTTTGAGTGACTTTGGTTTAAACATTCTGATCCCGTCCGCAAAGTCCGTCTTGAGGCCGCCCATAAACGTCCCTACCAGAGCCTTCTGAGTCCAACCACGGACTCTGTTACCCAGTCTTTCAAACTCTCGCTAGTAGTCCCGCAGAGATCCTATTTGTCGAATCTTGGACAAGGCTTCATCGAAATCCTCGCAGTCCGTTGGTCCAAATCGCGACCACAACTCCTCTACAAAAATGTCCCACGTAATTTCTCTTCTTTCTTCTTTGTAAGCTCGATACAACCACTGCCACCACTGGTCCGCTTCCCTTTCAAGATGGAAGGAGGCAAAAGGTACTTTTTGTTGCTCTGTAGTGCCTTGATACCTGAAGAATTTCTCCGCCTTATTGAGCCACTCAATTGGATCTTCTCCCGCAAACCTAGGGAATTTCAGTCTTGCAAGTTTTGAAGAGAACATGGGGTGGTCTCCTCCTGTGTGCTCACGACCTCGGTCACTTGATGAAGATCCACTTCGCTCAGTGACTTGGTTAAACTTAGGTTCCAGTTGTATCATAGCCGCTTCCGTGAGATTGCTGATTGCAGCCTCCAGTCGTTGCAACTTCTCGCCAAATCCCAGCTCCAGGCGGTTGAAGCTTTTCTGCAAACTACCCATGCTGGTCTCTAGACTCTCTATTCGCTCTTTGTGGCTTCCCATCGTCAGCCTCGCTCTGATACCAATTGATAGACTTTTCTTTTGAGGCAAGAAAATAGCATGTGGTTTTATTGAAATTCCACCTCCTCCTGGTTCTATATAACCCAGGTTTAAATACAAGAAGTCACTCAACCAACTCTCCTAAACTCAAGCAACCATCTATCCTATACTTTAGCAATATTCTTAGCCTAGTCAACAGCAACTAACGAAACCAATAGTGAGATATTCCCTCACTCGTTTATTTGACTCCTACTCATTTATTTGACTCATTCTTAAGCCTAACAGCTAGCAGATATGCATGGCCACGCGTCTTGCACTTCATGCAACGTAGTCCCGATAATGTGGATTCTCGGCATGGTTCCTTGCTGACCTTCTCCACTTATCACCATGTTTGTAGGGAAAAGCGCTGACTCCAGGCCACTAGTGGTAAAGAATTCAAAATGAGTGCGATCGATGTCAAACTATCCTCTCTTGATGGATTTATCTAGAAGTCATATGTACGACAGGTTCGGCATGCGATGCATTTCTACATGGGTGGCTAGTAGTTGAGGGTGGTGATCAGCATTGTGCGATCGAGACAGGTAGACTCATTGCTGGTGTAGCATGTTTGGTTACTTGGCCTGGCATTATTGCCTATTTGGATTGCACGGGGGAGGTTCAGTTCAGCACGTATCGGCTGGATCGGGTCCTTCGTCAATTTGGATACGATGACCTTGGTGGACAGTTTCTCCGGTAAACTGGGGAAGATGATTTTTGGATTCGTCACCATGAGTTGGCCTTCCTAGGATGTTCCTACTTCCCTATCGTAGGTTATGCAAGGGCGTAGGGGTGTTTATCTTTGCGACTCTCCTACCTATGTGCACTATTTGGAGGTTTCCAAGAGTTGTTGGTGGGCAACCCCCGAATTCGCCATGTCTCTGCCCCACCTGAGGGTCATGTTGCCAATCTAGGGGGTAGCTCAGTTGTTCCTCGTATAGATTCCCCGTGGAGGGTGAAGGGTCAACAACCAATTGAGGGCAACAAGGAGAGTAGCCAGCCTCCTCCTGCAAAGAAACCGCGGTCTGTGAGGGTGCCTCATTTTTCATCTTCGTTTGTTTTGGGTATCGCCGCCTCGGTAGTGACTTCATCGCATTCGTTGGAGGGTGGTCATGGCTCTGCAATGTCACCTACTACGAAGAAGACTACCTCGACCCCAGAGTCGGCGACTTTGATAGTTGCGACACCCTATGCCGGGGGTGTCATCATTCACTTCTTGGGTGAACGAATGAAGAGGAAAGCTCATCCTTGTCCAAAACGAGGTCCTACAGATAGTGCTTTGGTATGAGACTTTTGATATTGTGCTTTGTTTTTCTCTTTTGGGTTGCGTTAATGTAGTTTTCTTTTCATCCTTACAATTGGCAGAGAGTGATGGTGTTCGACCAACCAATGAAGTTCTAGTAGTTCCTCCGGAGTGGGTAACGGAGGTCCCGGTCAACTCCTTTGTTGGGGCGGGTTAGGTGAGTACTTAACGCTTGTGTCTACTTGGGAATGTTATGCTTGTTGGTTACTTTATAAGATGACAATTGAATAGTCTCTTGTTGTGAAGCGTGTGGATTTCGATGATGCATAGTCCAATGAGGACGTCATGGGGGTTACTGGGCCGGCTCAAGAGGTGGGTTATTTGTGTTCTTTGTTGTTTGTTTATTATTTAGCAAATGGCTAGAACCATTATGATTGAATGTTGGTATACAACTATATCACAGGTGCCTTTCTTCGAGTATCCTCCCGGGTGCCAGACACGCCATTCTTTAGGCGCTTGGCCGAGGAGTTGAGGGCGATGCAACCCCCAGTGCGACCACTAGTGATGTGGGTGACAACACCGTTTCTTTGGATCGGACAATTGAGCCAGCTGCAGACACGGGGGTGGCGACCAATTGTGTGGAGTACTCTAGTGCGACCACTAGTGATGCCGAAGGCCCCGAAAGTGTGGAGGGTGCGGTTCCTGTTGAGCCTCAGTCCCCTGTTGCAATGGTTGGCGTCATTGGGGATGCTTCCTTGCAGCCTAGGGCAAACGACTCTATGGGGCCTAAGGTCTTGGCTGAGCCGGAACGTCACTCAGGGAGTGAAGAGACGTAGCCCGACATTATCTTTCCTCCCGAGGAATTGTCGTATGAGAAGGAGCTGCTTCAGATACAGCGGAAGCTATTAGAGTACTGTGACAATCACAACATCCCATTGTTGCACTTCCCAGTAGTGGATTCGGTACTGGTTCAAGGCAAAGGCATGTAGCACAACATTTCTAGCACAGTTTCCCCGTTCGCATCAATTGCAATTCGTGCGGAATGGCTAACAAAAGGAAGGCTGCATCTGGAGATTTTAGGTCCTTCCCTGAACACTGTTGCTACGCTAATGAGTTGTGTAATGGTCCACCTGCTAGAGGATTTATTATGGACTAACTTCGCCTACTGGTTGGAGGCATGTCGAGCTTTTTCGTCGATGGGTTTCTTCATGGTCCAGATTGAGGACCGTGTCATGGTGTTAGCGCATACCTTTTGGTAGGCTAGCCGGGCCATACCTCAGATTGATCTGTTTCGTTCCATGAAAGATGTTCGTGGGCACCGGAAAATAGTTGAGGCAAGCGTCGCCAGAGTCGCGGATAAGCTAAAGGGTCTGCAGGAAGAATGTGCACGGCAGGAGTGGATCCTCGAGGATTAATAACAATTTTTTGGTAAATAGTGTAAAGTTCAATGATGTTCAGTATTAATCTTGTCATATAAACCTGTCATGGGTCGGGTTGAGCCGGGCTTGGGCCAGGCTTTTACTCTGTATTATCAAATTTTTCTAAGGCCCGAGCCCGAGCCCGGCCCTCATAAAAAATCCAAAGCCCGGGCCTGGGCCTGAGCCCGAAATTTAGCCCATGTTGTTACTATTGCTGAAGTGGCTGAATAGAGAGAGAAATTAGAAAGAAAAAAGTAAAAAAATGTATATATTATATTATAAATATATATATATATTTCAATAAATATTATATTATTTATATATTTTATATAATCTATAAAATACACATTATGTATTTTATAAAATATATAATGCTAAATCGGGTCGGGTCGGGCATTTTTAACAAATCTCGAGCCCGGCCCAAAACACAGTCGGCTTACTGTGTTAGGCCCGAGGTCTGACCCTTGGGCCTAATTACATGACTAAGCCCGACCGGGTTGCGGGCCGGGCCATCGGGCTACCCGACCCATTAACAGGTCTACTATCATATATATAGTAAAAAATTTTTTTCTCATTCCAGTCTTTCCTAATTATCAATCGCATTGTGTGTTTCTTGTCTTCGTGGTACTTTGTGTGGCAGGGTTCATCGTAGTGCGCTAAGGTAGTTGAGTGAGCTTATCAGTGCGCTTAAAGGAGTTGTAGCGTTTGTTATGACGGAGTCCTCTGGGTGGTCTTCGTGAGCGATCACTTGTGATTTGAATGTGTAGAAAACTTAATCACGGTATGCTACTCGTGTATGTATACTTATCGCACAATAGGGGTGTAGCGATAGGTGTGAGTTAACGAGTTCCCTATCGGGCTTTATTGTAATCGAATGCAAACATTATGTCACTTTATCACAAATCATTTAGAGAAGCTGAGGGATGTGGATTGAGGCGCGATTAGGAGGAGTTGTTCAGATAAGAGGTTGTGCCTATATTGAAACATTAGATGCAAAAGAACACCTCGCAGAAGAGTTGAAAAGTAGGGTGTCCTCTAATGTTTAGAAATGGATTTGTGCCTTTTGTGGGCGGAGGAACACTAAATGATTTGTTAGCTTCTCTGTGTTGTCATACCTTAAAGGGGTGGGGCCCTTTATGAGCTGTGTAGTAGACGCTTAGTTTATCGCAACCAACCTTGGGAGGGTCAGGTGTTGTTTGCAAGTGAAGTGTTATTGCTGATATTTGGGTGGTTGAAGTTTGTTCTCCCTTGGATCATCACGGTTAGGCAGAGTATTTGAATTTATGAATTCCATGGGAGTCATACCTGTTGTCGACATAGCCCCCCAATGGTTACATAGAGGTGTGGCTGTGCCTGGGGTTGCTAGGGTTTAGGCGGTGCCTAGGGTTGCTAGGGCTTGTCTGTGCTTGGGGTTTCTAGGGCTTTATTCGTGCCTGGGTTTCCAGGGCTTGTCTGTGCCTAGGGTTGCCAGGGCTTGTTTGTGCCTGGGGTTGCTACGGCTTAGTAGGGTGCTCGGGGTGTCCAGGGCTTAGTAATGTGCTTGGGGTGCCTGGGGTGTCTAGGGCTTAGTACTGTGTCTAGGGTTCTTGGGGCTTAGTGGTGTGCCTGGGGTGTCCAGGGCTTAGTAGTGTGTCTGGGGTGTTCAGGGCTTAGTGGAGTGCCCGGGGTGTCCAGGGCTTAGTAGTGTGCCTGGGGTGCCTGGGGGTTAGTGTTGTGCCCGGGGTGTCCAGGGCTTAGCAATGTGCCTGGGGTGCCTGGGGCTTAGTGGTGTGGCTGGGGTGTCTAGGGCTTAGCAGTGTGCCTGGGGTGCCTGGGGCTTAGTGGTGTGCCTTGTGTGTCCAAGGCTTAGAGTTGTGCCTGGGGTTGCCAGGGCATTCTTTTGGAGCATGCGGTATAGAGTGCCCGGGGTTTCCGAGGCTTTGAGAGCATGGTAAAACATATTGTATAATCATAAACATGATATGTATGTGATACATATTGGAACGAATTGTAGTGTACCATTTATTTCACTACTTTCACGGTGTACAAATGCATGTGATACATATTGGTGCGAACTTTCTCGTAGACATGCCAAGTCGAACGTTGAAAGTTGTCTTCAATACTTTATCCCATTCTTTGAAACTTCTGGGCCTTAGGTGTGTCTATTGAAGTTATTAGCCAGGGCTTGTTTGTACTTCTCCTGCTTCTGTGAGGTTGTGTCTCTAACCTCGTCGACTATTTCGAGTCTGTCTGCAAGTAGCTTATCTAAATATTCTGGTCTGATCTTCTTACCCATTGCGAAAGCTACCTTGGCAAATACAACCTTTATCTCTGGTGGGAGCACTGCTTCTTGACCGTAGACTAAGGAATTGGGTGTTGCCTGTGTACTTTTTCTGATAGATGTACGATAAGCCCAAAGTGTTTCCGATAGCATGTCCGCCCAATCCTTTTGGTTATCGGCCACTATTTTGCTCAACATTCTTAGTAATGTCTTGTTTGTGGCCTCTGCTTGACCGTTTCCCTAGGGGTAGTATGTCGTTGATGTTCCTAATCTTGCCCCATACTACCCTAGGAGGTCACAGACTTCTTGATTTTTGATGGACAGGCCATTGTCAGTCAGTATAGGCATTGGTATTCCAATTCTGAATCTGTGGACTATGTTTTGTCTCAGGAAATTTGCTATGTTAGCTGCACAAATTCGTCGTAGGGGGATGGTTTCTGCCCATTTAGGGAAATAGCCTATGGCTAAAATGATGAAACAATAACCCCTAGAGGGTGGGTGTATCTTGGCTATTAGGTCTACCCCCCAAGTGTGGAAGGGCCAAGGTGTGATAACTTGGTGAAGTGTGTTGGCAGGCTTGTGGATCCTTTCGCCTTGGATTTGGCATTTGTGACATCGACGCACATGCCGCTGTGTGTCTTCCATCATAGTTGGCCAGAGGAAGCCTAGATGTAGGATGTGGTTGTGTAAAGCGAGCTGGCCTTGGTGGGCTGTAGGTTCAGAACTATGGGCTGCTTCTAATACATCATTAATCTCTTCTCTGGCTAACCATCGCAAAGGTTTTCCTGCGTGCGATTTCCTGTACAGCATTCCGTCTTGGAGATAGAACCTCTTGACCTTGGACAATAGCTTCCTCCTCACTGTAATATCAATGGGCAGTGTGAGTTCTCGTAGGTAATCTAAATACATCATTCTCCAATCCTCTTCGCAGACCGCTAGACATTCTCTGCCATCTGTCTATGAGATGCATTTGTCGCATTCTCTTTGTACCTTGGTAGAGTCCCACTTCATCATAGGCCAACAATACCCTAACCTCTGCAATTTACAGAATAGGGTACTCGTGACATCTCCTAAATTGGCCTTATGAACTTCGTTCAACACCAATTTGGCCTCCGATTTGCCTAGGCATCTTGTCCTTACACCATCTGATTCTTTGTGGTACAACACCTTGTTCACCAGTTGGAACTTTGCGAATAACCTGATGTCTTGTGTCCCTATAGCTTGACTTTTTAGCTTCTGAATTACTTTGTATCTCCAATTATTTGTTGCTATTTTATGCTCCTCTTCCACCTGGTCCCTCAGGGTGAAAGTTGATTGTTTGCCGATTGATTGGATGGTAGTATCTATTGGGTCTGGGCAGGCTTGCATCTTGGACCCCAAGGTAGCTAATGCATTGGCAAACCTGTTTTTGGCTCTTTTATGATGTTTGAAGTCTACGTCCAGGTTATGGATTAGCTTATGGGTTAAGGTCCTATATGGTAAAATGGTTAGCTCTTTCACCGTCGTGCTTCCATCGAGATGTCTGATCACCAGCTTGGCATCACCAATTACCTATATCTTCTTTGCGCCACCTTCTATTGCCTTGATCAAATCGAGGGCTAGTGCTTCGTATTCTGCTATATTATGAGAACAGGGGAACCGAAGTTTGAATGAGTAGGCAGATGTTTGTCCGTCAGGCGAGGTTAGGGATACTCCAACACTGGCCAAGGTGCTCGTACTACTCTTCTCAAAGGTTAGGACCCACTCTCTACTTTCGGCTAGGGTGACCATGGGTGTATCTCCAAGAACCTCATCTGATATAGGAAAATCGGTGTTCGATGGGAAAGTGGCCAATAGATCTGCCGCTACCTGATACTTAATGGCTCTAGGCTATGTATACTTTATCGCATACTCATTGAGCTGCATCATCCATTTGATGAGTCTATCGGAAGGAGGAGGTCTGTCGATGATGAACTTAATTGGCTCATTTCGTGCAATAAGCCTCACCTGTTGCCCTAGGATGTAGTGCTTGAATTTTTGTGTAGCAAAAACCAAGGCCAGACACTTTTGCTCTATGTGAGAGTAGTTCCTTTCCACCGGTTTTGAGGGTCCTACTGGTGTAATAGAAAGGGAGTTCCACTTTGCTATCATCCTCCTAAGCTAATAGGCATCCTATGGCCTCTGCCCCTGTTGCGATATATGTTCTGAATTCTCGTCCGTATTTGGGCGGTGACATCATCGATGCCCTAGCCAGTGTTGTCTTTAATTGCTCAAATGTATTTTGATGCTCCTAAATCCATCTGAATTCAATGGATATCTTGACTAACTTCATCAATGGCAGAGTTACGTGCGCGAGGCCGAGGATGAACCTTCTTAAATATGAGACTTTTCCTATGAACGTTTTTAACTGGGACTCATTTGCTGGTGGTAGGAGGTATAGGATGGCTTTAACCTTGCTTTCGTTTGGGTGTATCCCAATCTGATCTACCTGGTAGCCTAGGGACTTTCCCGACTATACCCCAAATGCACACTTTAGTGGGTTCAATCTCAGCTTGAACTCTCTACATCTCGTGAATACTTTCCTCAAAACTTCTAAGTGATCTTCTCTTTTCCTTGCTTTAACGTCTATGTCATCTACATAACACTCAATCTCCTTGTAGATCATGCTGTGAAAGAACATTGATCATCACTCTCTAGTATGTGGCCCAGGCATTCTTCAAGCCAAAGGGCATCATCTTGTAATAAAAGTTCCCTATAGGTGTCCTGAAGGATGTGTGAGGTGCATCTATGGGATCCATGAATATCTGAATGTATCCACTGTAGGCATCTAGGAAAGAGAAGAGATCATGTCCTATAGTTGAGTCTATCAACACCTCCATGTTGGGAAGAGGGAAATCGTCTTTCGGACAGGCCTTCTTCAGGTCCCTAAAGTCAATGCAACATCTGCGGTAAGGTGGAGTTTGTGTTTGGGTGTTGTACTTTTATTAAGGAACTAGGTGAAAGGGTACTAACCTTAGTTGTCTGTTCTTCTTCTTCACTGGAACTACATTGGCAAGCCAATGATGATGTGCTATAGGTTTGATGAAGCCCACTTTCAAAAGCCATTATATTTCCTCTTTGATCTTTAGAGTTATTTTTGGCTTAAAAATCTTTTGCGGCTACTTTACTTGTCGGAATTTTGGATCTATGCACAAGGAGTGGCGAACAAGTTCTCAATCTAGCCTTGGCATCTAGTCATATGACCAAGTGAATACATCTTGAAATTCTGTGAAATAAATGCGGGTTTCTACGATAAGGACACTTACCTTTTAAAAGTGCGATGAGTTTTCCTTTGTCATCGATTGCTAGCTTTGTGGATATGTATAAGGGTCTTTTGTCTGTTTCGTCAGTTGCTAGGTAAATCTCCTCTAGTGGTTCCTCGACTGTGTCGATGGAATCCATCATGCACCTTGGGGGTACTCTAACTTCATCGCAGTATTCCAATGTATCTTCTTTCGACTCCTGAAGTTGTTCATGTTACTATTTGTCTTTGATTTTGAGGATTTCATGCCTATACATGTCCGTGGTTAAAGTAGTACCTTTGTGCCATATTTAATGGTCAAATTATTGCTTGATGATGTGACCGTAGAGATATTGATTTGTGATATGGTGAAATGGTATTGGTTGAGACATTATTTAGAGTCTTTCGTTAGATAATTGTAGTGACTTTGTGACAAATAAGTATGTATTTGATTTTGGAAAATACTGATAGTGGACTAAGTTTGAACTAAGAAATTTTATTGCTAGTACATGCTGCAATAAGGTTATGCTAAACATGATATATTATAATAAAATCATACCTCGGAATTGACCTTAGGTGCGGGTGGTTTGTCATCCTCGTGGTCCTTAATGATAGTGTAGTAGTCTTTCCCGTCGTCCCCCGTCACCCGGACGCACCTGCTTCTCTTCCGATGTTCCAAGGTTCCCGCAAGTTTGTTCTCAGGTGGGTGGGGTAGCTTTGTTCCCTTGACCTTCGCTATCCTTGTTTCGCCATCCTCTGCCAATTCTGTAAAGTAGATAGCGTCTTGTAAGTGCATCTCATACTTGTCAAACGGAGCCCTAGTGGTCGGGATCCTTATCGATCTCCCTCGGTATCCAACTTTGATGCATTGGTGGTATGTCAAGGGGACGAGGGCTAGGTTGTGTATTAGTGGACGCCCCAAGAGAACATGATAGCAGGTCCTTCTCGGGATTACTTAGAACTCTTACATTATGTTGAATGGCTCAATCGCCACTTGCAGCTAGATGGACCCTTCGGTGAGGGACAGGTTTCCGTTGAAGTCTGTTACCTCTAAAGGTTGTCTCTTGATGCCCTCTTTCTGAAAGTTCATCAACTCCAGCATGTGGATGGAGATAATATTAACAGAACTTCCCGGGTTGACCATCAATCTTTTCATGTCGAAACCCCCTATCTTCGCCATGATGTATAGGGGTCTGTTGTGATGAGGATCAACGACCAACATGTCATCTGCTGTGAACTCTACATTGCTGTAGTCGGGATTGTAGGTTTGTAAAGGGTGTCGGAATACCTCTGCTAATGCTTTGATGGCCAACTTATGTGTGGTTGTGTTGGCCCTGTGTTTGGTGAAGAAATGTTGTAGTTCTTCGGTCTATTCTAGTTTCTTTGTAAGAGCATCAGCCTGGTACTGGTCAAACGCCCTGACCATGTTGATGCTACCTCCTACACGAATTGATCTAACTTCACCTTCTACACAAATAACCTTCTCAAGGTGAAGCAGTCCATTAGGTCATGGTGTGGTGTCTGATGGTAGTTGCACCATCTGCCTCCGCGCTTGTCCTTCTCTAGGTCTTCTCCTGGCGGTGGTGGTGGCAGGCTGATGACACTGTCTTCTACTAACTTGTTCATGATCATGATTACCTCCTCCCTTGTGCAGGGGAAGGAGGAAGGTGGTGGTGCGTTTCTCTTCCCTTGGTCGAATCCTCACTAATATGGTCCTTGTCTGGCTCCTCCATTGTTTTTGGGTCTCCTATCAACTGCTACACCCTGTTTCTGTTATGCGGGGAGGTGTCTTTGATGGTTCGTGTCGTTCTCTCCACGCACCTCCAGAGTTGGCTGAAGGTTTTGACTTCGATATTTTTGATGCCGATTCTGTAGGTAGGGCACATGCCTTGAACACATTACTCGATAAAACTTCTCTCAGTGGCATGCTCATCGAAGACAGAGTGTGTAAGTTTCTGGAATCTCATGACGTAGGCCAAAAGATCCTCTCCTGGTCCTTGCTCTACATTTTGTAGATCGACCATTGTCAGTTTTCTTTCTAAGGTGAACCATTTTGACAGGAACTTCTTGGCTAGTTCGCCCCATGAATCAATGATCTCGGGGGTGAGGCTTACGAACCATGTATTCACTAGGCCGGTCAATGACTTCAAAAATTCTCGTACTTTGAGGTCCCCGTTGAGGGTGAAGGAGTCGAGGATGTCCTCGAACTTGTTGATGTGCTCCTACGGGCTACCTCTTTGTTCATCGTATTACGACCACTTCTGAGGAGGGCTGTACTCGTCAGGGTAAGACTTGTACAGAATATGGTCAAAATAGGGCTTTTGCAAGATGGCCGAATCCTAGGCTGGGTTGTGACTTTCAACTACCAGCCCCTGGATGTATTACCTCAGCTCGTCCAGGCTGAGAGGGGTCTTTGTTGTCAGGTCGGTGCAGGGGAAGGTGTGAAATTGGTGGGCAGGTTGGTGATCTATTTAGGTTGGGGTTGGGTTGGCCCTGTTGGGATGTTCTGGGATGGCAGGTGTAGGGTTAGAGGTGTGGCGGTTGGGGTTTGGTGTGGAATTTGGGATGCCAAGGATAGTGGCTGTAGGGGTCTATTCGGCTTGGGCCGAAATGTAGACCAGGATCTGGAGGGTGCTCCTTGTCTCCTCCTGGCTTTGTTCGAGTTTCCCGAACCGTTCTTCGAAGAGCACCTCAAACCCATAAACCTTATTTGACAATATTTCAATATCGGCTTGGATGGGCGTTTGCATCTTAGGATGGTTTTCAACTTTAAGGTTGGTGTTCTCTTGAGTGTTGCTCTCCTCCTCAGGGATGGTGGTAAGGTTGATACTTCTTGAGGCCATTCTCTGTGATCAAAGTTGGAACCAAAGGTTCAACTATAGGTAGGGTAAGGCTGAGGTGAAGAGCGATCTCTTTGAAAAACAGAGAAGGGTCTCGTGGACAGAGAAGTGAGGATTTTTGGGTTGAGGATGCAGGAAGAATAGGGAGAACTTGGGGTGTACTCGGGGGTACAAGGTGACAGATTGCTTTGGATCAGATGATTTCTCATACGAGGAGGATCCCTATTTATGGAGGGTATCCTGAGATCCTAAAAGGTACAAGATGAGGATATTCGCTCTATATCGGGGAAGGGAATATTTGATTCGTTGTCAATTATTGGATGCATTGTTGGGGTATCGCCACGTGTCTCATGAGGATCTTCTCAAGGATTGGCTTTCCTTATCCTCGAGATCCCTCATACTAATGCGTGCTACTACCTTTTTTGGCGCGTTATAACTAATCCTAAGTCACAACGGTGGCGTTACCATTTGGCGGTTGGTGCTTCATCGATTCCATGTGGCGACTCGTGAGACCCTTTGCTGTGGTGGGCCCGTGTGCGTCCGGGCACACGCGGGCCTTGCCGTGGGATCGACCAACCGTCCCTTCTAACCCGTCGTCAACAGTGGGCTCTCGGGCTATGAGTTCATCGCATGCCATAGCGGGTGTAGCTTCATCACACACTCGGGTGGGCTTGGGTCCCTTGGACGGGTCCTTTCTGGGGTTTCTTTAGGTTCAGACGTTGACTAGACTCGGTCGACCGCGGGTTATCATAATTTTGCTTCATGTATTGCGAGTTCATCACAAAGGTGATAGTGTGCCACAGGTTCATCGCACCATGGGGGTTGATTGCGAGCTGCTCGTAAGTGAATATTCCATCATTGAAATATTCCGTCACCCAAAAATGTGAATATTCCATCACCAGAATATGTCGCAGGTTTTTGGGTCTTTGTCCACCAGAAATGTGAATATTCTGTCATCCAAGCTTGTTTTTCTCCTTTGTCTTTTACTTCTCCTTAAGTCTGATTCTTGATTCCTAGAATCAGTGTTGTTTTGGCTAAGTACTGATTCCTTAAGCATTCAAATGTTCTTGATTTCTGTTATGGATTTGGGAGGGTTCCCTATTTACTGTTTATTTTCTCCATGAAAAAATGTGCTCAAAGAATTCTACATCTCAGGACTCAATTATTGTGTTGCTCTCTACAACATTATCAATTGTTTTAATTAGAAGGAACTGATAAGCCGCACTATTGTTAGACAGTGTATGCCCTTATCTCAAATTAGATTGATGTACTGATCCATTTATTGTAAATGAACAAAAGTACATAGTTGATTCATGTTATGTATGGTGTATTTCTCTGTAATTACCCTTAAACTGGACACTTATGAGACTTGTGTTAGTTTAGAATGTTCTCAGCCATTTGATAGACTTGGGGAAGTTTATCCTGCCAAGGCTAACATTAATGTGCTGCCACATTGGTTAGGGTGGCTTGTCTTAGCTACCCAGGTGAGACCCGAAGCACATGTAGTGTGTGTTTGTCTAAAACACTAAACCAGACCATTTTCCAGTTATGCCCTAGACCTTGGAGACTGGTGGGCAAAATTGAAAATTCACACCTAACCCCTAGACTCGATTATGGTATTGCACTATGTATCGGATTGGGTTGTCTTTGATATGCCAATCACTGAGATCCTTAGAGGGGGTCAAAACTTGGGTATGTTGGAGTAGTCTGAGAATTCACTCGAGTGGGTGATCATAGTGATAGGATCTGCCCCTTTGTCGGACAAAGTGAAAGATCGGGACTGCACTCTCTTTGATGGAAACCAAAATTGTCGGGAGTTGATTTCAACCGTGTTTGAGATTTGTTTTGAAAAATATATTTATATGAATATATATATATATATATATGTATATATATATATATATTAATTTTTTATGAAAAAGGTTTGCAAAAGGTTTTAAATCTTGGGATCCATCCGATCAGAAAGTGCAACAATGTACCTTGCAGCCGAGGGAGAGGTCATCTCTTGTTTGACAATGTTTGATTATTAAGGGCTGAAAGGTTAAGTGTAAGACCATTTATGGCTATTATACCTGATGAGCTAATCTCACTTAAGACCATTGTCCTTGGGTATTCAAAAGATGATTGGACTCAATGACCATTTAGTGTAAATGTTGGGCCCATTAAGAGCCCATGTTGATGGACTCAGGGGTTCATTGTGTTTAGCAATGAATTCGGAAAGGCTTTGTTATAGAATATAAGCTGAATCCATATGGCTTTTGTGAGGTCAATGTTAGGGTCCCACTCCATACAAAGAGAGCCAAGTTATCTAGCAATTAATAAAGGGACATGAACCACCTGCTTAATGGGCCTAAAGCCCAAAGATTAATTGGATTAATCATCATGGGCGAATTTGGGTATGGATATGGGTTGGATCAGTAGATAAGGATAAGAGGATAAGTCTTATCCACTTAAAAAGTCCAGATCCAAATAAAGATTTTGATTAGGAAACTCCTAATTAGATTAGGAGATCAACTCTTTAAGATCTATATAAATAGAGGAGGGCGAACTACTCTAAGTTTACACACTGCTTTCAGTTCTCTCTCTCCTTTTGCTCTTGCCGCCCTAACCCTAATTCGACCTCCATTCTTGAACTCATAGAGATCAGTTCTGATTCCAATTTTTGCAAGAAAATATCAGATCTAATTCGTGCTCACCTACCTTGCTAGATCCAAGCTGTTGGATTGTACTTCTTATTAAAGGACTGCATTGTTGAACCTACTTCATCTCAAGCTACGCCATATTCAGTAGAAGCGGGTTTTGGTACCCTCTTTGGGCGTGAACACCTACTTTGGGAGCTATACGTGTGGATTCCGTATTAGGCATTCCCCTTCCTTTCTTTTGGTTTCAGATTTGGTCTTGTTTGGTTCAAGAACGATCTTTGGAAAATGCAGTTTTTCTAAAACTGAGAATACGATTCCTGGAAGGGAGAAAAGAAATTTTTGAAATTTCACCTAGCCACCCTATAAGGTTCGGCCATCCATATGATGGATTTTCCCTTCCTTCAACTGTTTTGTGCATATTTAATGAACACACAAGCACAAATTTTTAGTCCCAATTTCTTTCTTTTAGGTTCAGGTATTCCAACTTTTGCTAAGCATCCCAAAACTTTTAGGTAGTTCAATCTAGGTTTCCTGTTATGCCATAGTTTAAAAGGTATTTGTCATTTCTTATTGGGTGGTATTCTATTATATAAGTAACAATCCGTTAGGATTGATCCCCCTACAAGTTTAGAGGTGCACCTAAACTAATTAGCATAGCATTCATCATTTCCTTTAGTGTTCTGTTAAGTCTATCTTTAACTTCATTAGATTCAGATTGATATGGGACTATGGTTTCATGTATGATTCCATTTTTTGTCAAAGAATTTTGTAATGGTTTCTCCATCACATTCAGTCCCTCTATATATTCTAAGTTTTTTTATTTTCTTTCCTAATTGATTTTCTACTTCAGTCTTGTAGTTTATAAAGACTTGTTCAACCTCATCTTTTGATCTAAGTAGAACTACTTTTGCATATCTAGAAAAATCATCAATGAAAGTTATATAATATCTTTTTCCTCCTCTAGCTTCATGATACTTAAGGTCTCCTAGATCATTGTGTATAGTTTGTAATGATTCAATTTCTCTCTGTACACTTTTATAAGGTTTCTTAGTGAATTTTGCTTCTACACATACTTGGCATTTTTCATTTGTAAAATTAATAGGAACATTCAAAACTTCTAATTTATATAACCGCTTTAAATAAGGAGCACTATGATGTCCTAATCTAGCATGCCAAATATCAAATGATTCAATAATATAAGCAGCAGAAGAATCATTCTTATTTATAATAATATCAGAAAAGTTCAAAACAAATAGTCCATGATCATTATATCCTTTTCCAATAAATACATTATTTTTATTCAACACAACCTTGTCTGCTTCAAATGTGGGATTCAGTCCTACTTTATTGGGGAGTGCTTATGATACCAATTTTTGTTTGATTTCTAGCACATGTAGCACATCATTCAGCACCAGGATTTTTCCCGAAGTCAGTTTCAGGAGCACATTTTCTTTGCCAATGACATTCGAAGTTTGTGAGTTCCCCATGAAGACTTGCTCTCCCTTAAATTGAGTTGTGTACTCATAGAGGGAGCTGCGGTCCCCACATATGTGCTTGGTAGCACTAGTGTCCAGTACCTACTCCTCCGGTTACCATGGCTACAATAACATCCTTAGTCAATTTGACTTTTTTTCCTAGAGTCTTTCTTCTTTCAGTACTGGTAGTCTTTCTTGTAATGCTCGGGTTTGCCACGTACATAGCATTTTCCTTTCTTTTGTTGCTTTTGAATTTCTGATCATTTTTTACATTCAGATTCTTTTTGAATTTTGTAGTCGTTTCCTCAACTAGATTGGTTTTGGAAATTTGATCCTCATCTTTCTTTTTGTACTTTTCTTCTATTTTAATTCAGACCACTACTTGATCCAAAGTAGTGTCATTCTCTTATGCTTCATACTTGTATTGAAATCATTTCATATATGTGATAATTTCTCCATGAGAGAACCAACAATAAATTCATCTAGCAGTACCATGCCTTCCTTGGCTAGTTCCTCCACAAGCACCTGAAACTCATCTATTTTAGAATACACGTCCATGTCATCTTTCATGGTGAAATGCAGGAAATTGGCAATCACATATTTTTTATTTCCAGCATTTTCCAGAGCATACTTTTTGTCGAATGTATCCCAAATTTCATAGGCAAAATTATAGAGAGTAGACATTGTACAGTTCATTGGATAAGCAGTTGAGGATATGGTTTGTGCAAAGGTGGTTGGCCATAGTCTAGTGTTCTGCAACAACTGAACGGGTTGGTTCCTCCATGTTTAATGGGTTTGGTTCAATCAAAGCAAATGCTACCCCTAACTATTATAAGGCAAATAGAAGGCGTTGTCTCCAATGCGTGTAGTTGGTTCCACTGAAATGTTCAATTTTTGAGAAATTGGGAACTGTTGACAGTATTCGGATTCTCATGAGAGGATTAGCAAAGATAGGTTCCATAAATGCAATTTTAAGATTGTTGGAAAATAGTAAAGAAGGCAAAATGGAACTTATCAGTAATCGTTTTCCAAACCGAGAACTTGCGAATCAGTAGCGTTGCAGAACTGTGAAACCGAGAACTTGTAGAGAGAAAGAGGGTTGAGTTGTGCCACTTGGTCACTCTCCACAAAACTGCATTTTCCCCCTACGGTGCAGCCGAGTGATTGCAAATTGGTTGTCAAGATAAACCAGCCCATAGGCCATTGGTAGGCATGCACTCGCTTACCAGACTTCCGTGAACCACAAGGTATGATGCTTAGAGAATAACGATTGACAAAGAAGAGAAGACTGTGTCGAGTACACGGGTGTGTGTTTCTAGGTCAAGCAACACTCCTTTTATAGAGTGTTCTCAGTCACCCGAATGGACACAGAAGCGTCCTTTCAGACAGAAGCCTATTCAGAATAGTGCATCTGGTCAACGAGACACAAAGAGGAAGAGACACGAAATAGAAAAGAAAACGTTTAAAAAAGATTTTGAAATTTTAAAGTCAAATCATTTAATCCAATCAAAACCAAAACGATTCAGTGTAGCGCACGTATACACGCACACACACCCATGCCCACACCTCGACCCAGCCCGACTCGACTTGGCGGGTGCGTGTGAAAAGGCCCCATTCGATTTTGGAAGATGGTTGGGCTGTTATGTTTAGGCTATGTAAAGCCAAAAGGCCCCATTAGAAATGACAGCAATAGCTATTTTGAAAGCAACCCCAATACGTCATATCTTTAAATATGTCTAAGGTGATATTGGAATGTGACAACATGCAGCTAGTTAAGAATCCGGATAGTTGGAGGGATACTATGAATAGAGAGATTTACTTTGTGGTCAAAGAGATGAAGAAGCTGTGTTCTAACTTTAATATTAATTTTGTCTGGGCCAGTAGATCTAGGGATAGGTTGCACATGAAATTGCAAGGAGAGGTTTAAATCAGTCCTTTTTTGTAGTTGAGATTCCTCTGTGGCTTTCTGATGTGTTAACGTCAGAAGAGAGGGTTAGGGTGGAGTCTTGTCTTGTTGATGAGTTTGTTCCTTTTTTTCCTTTAGAAGATGATCACTTTAACAAGAAAAAAAAGACAAGAAAGAAGAAGGAAACATATAGCTCATTTATGGCCACTTCCAAGTGCCCTATATAATAATAACTCATTTATGGCCTTTTCCAGGTGCCCAATTCCCACACTATACAACTTTTAGTTCCATAATGCCGTCACAAAGAGAGTACCTGGAGGGTGATTCTCCAATGTAGCCGGGCTTAGTAAGGGCACTCATGGACATGCACATTGCACAACCCAGATCCCAGCTTTAGTCATCCAAGGTGTTTCCTGGACTCCACAGAGCAGGTATATTTATTGCTGGCAATTATAGGGTCTAAGTTAAAGGGGTAGATTATTGTGGTTCTCCATACCTTAGCAATCAATTTGGAAAGGAACTCCTCTTAGCAATCAACATGAGATCTGGTTGCATGGAAAGGGAGGGCTGAAGGCATACCTCTTGGCTCTTGTGTCAGAGTGCTACAAGGAACACTGGTATTCTTCCCTTCAACTATTTACTCATGTTCTTGTAAGGTTTTCTAAGACCATTAGTTTGGTCTCTTGCTTTGTTTTGCTGAGCATTTAGAGTAAACATATGTAGGTTTTCAATGTCGGTTAAAAAAAACAAACACAAAAACAAAGGAATAGTGGGTGACAAATGTCCATAGATACAACCCATAAAAGGAAAAAAACGAAGTTATGAGTTAAGGTTGTGTTTGGTTTAAAGGAAAAGGTTAGGAAACCCATATAGCATTTATATAGATTTTCCAACCTTTCCCTACCTTTTGTTTCAAACCAAACATAGTGACAAGGATTATGGTGTCAAGTAAGGGATTTTAGTGTACTGATCAGATTCTTTAATGAGCCAACCCCACTCAACACATCATAATGTTCAACCCCTTCATTAGTTATTGGCTCAAAGAGCATTTCCTCCTTGGCACTTCTTTCAATTGGTTAAAATTTCAGCCAATCCCCATTTGTTTGAAATTGAATTGCGAGGAGCATTAAATGGGGCTGTTGAGCATCCTATCACGTAACATGGGGCGGCATTCACTTCCAAATTTAAATTTTCAATTTTGTATTTTTTGTATTTATCCTATCCTTGTATTTTATCCTAGAGAGTAGAGAGAGTTCTCCAAAGAAAAGGGAGAATGATGGTTCAGCCCAGGGTCAGAATTTGTAGGCCCCAAGTACAGTTGGGGTAGGTGCCAACCGGAAATTAATGCCAATTCAGGGTGGGCGGTAGTATACAGAGTGGGGGTTTTTAACATTTTAAATGTTTATAATTGTACAATAGAATTCAGAAATCTGCAGTGAATCTGTCCCTACTTTTCCGAAAAAAAAAACTCCATCTGTTATACATATTTAGTTTACTAAAAATACCTTTTCAAATCACTCGAACTGTGAGTGATAACATTCCTGGTATCGGAACCATCAACCCCACACACCATGCCAACTAAGCTCCACTCAATCGAACAATGGCAATTCTCTTAATTCCCCAACAATCTCAAACTTTCACCCAGCCCTCGTCAAGAATTATATATCTTATGGAGATTTCACATCGAGCTAGTGATCTTTGGATCTGGACTTACTGGCTATATATAGTGATTAGAATTTTTAATGTCCTACTCGACAACTTGAGAACAGCTCATCTAAAAACTCTGCCTATACAAATTGGGTGAAGCAACAAAGCTGTTTATGGGGTGGCTTCTCTCCATCCTCTGTGAATCAGTCATGAGGTGTAGTGGACCCTTGAAACACTCTATGCCTCCATATCCAAAACCTGCATCACTCAACTCAAAAGTTCATCTGCTTGTCTTGAAGAAAGATGGAGACTTATCTCCAGAAAAAAAAAAAATATATATATATATATATATATATATTTCTGATAACCTCTCGGCAGCCGGATCTCTTCTATCTGCTTCGGATATGATTCACTACATTCTAAATGGTTTAGGGGGCCGACTATGATGCATTTGTTAATTCACTACCTGCTTGTCTTGATAAGCCAGGAATTTTGGATAGAATTTCGACTTATTGTAGCTTCGATCCAACCTTCATGAGCCAACTACTCGGCAAAAGGATCTATAATGGACTTACTTGATCAGCTCTCCGTCGGCAATGGTGAAGATTTGAACATCTCATATATTGGTTCTTCCATAGTTCTTTACAATTTTCAAAGTTTATTATTCTTCATGTTCCATCGATTAGCAAGAATTTTCTAGATATTTTGAATTCTATCCTTTCTCTTGCAAGGACTGGAGAAGGGGATGCTCCCCTCCTACTATGTATTCGATAAAACCAAACTGATTGGTCTGAATACGTCAGTTCTGGTTCTATGATTTTATTCCAATTAGAATTGGGTTGGGACCGGTTCTGAACCAATTCAGATCCAAGGGCTCTTGGTTTTCTTGTAGTTTTTGTTACATTTTATTTCCAAAAGGTAAATAAGATAATTTTGGTTAAAGCACTTTGTTTATTAACATAATCATTTTAATTAAGGTTGTATCATCAAATTTATATCTGATGCTCGACCGTACGCCCACTTTATTTGTGGGCGTACGGTAACCTCTCAAATGCTCGACACGTTTACAGTTTTAAAGATTTTGTACTCGACACGTGTTCGATGCGTATAGATAAAGCAGAAACCGGCTACCCGTTGGACCGATGGACAAAGGCAGGTTGGCCTTGGGCAGAGCCCGATGGAGATGCTTGATCACCTCTCTCGAGGAGATGCTTGCCTACTCGGTTGCTCGGGGAGAGTCTCTTGTTCGAGATGCTTCTTCCCAAGTTCGAAGAGAGACTCTCCCTCTTCGAAAGAGCTCCTTGGCCTTTCGATTTTCCCCGTCGTTGCAAAGGGAGAACGAAGGAGGGCCTGTCTCCTCATCGAAGGAAGGTATCTTTCGTTTTGATGTCTCCACTTCGCGTAGATCTGATCGATGTTCCTGTTTGCGCTGCTGTTGAAGACGGAATATCTCGCTTCGACATTTTCACAGGCTACAGCTCGATTTCTGAAGGAGGTCACCTCGCGTAGATCTGATCGATGGCCCTGTTTGCTCTAGGGTTTGTTTTTTGGTGATGATCTGTGGGGTTTGCGGCACGGGAAGGTCTCATCGCCTCGGTGTCGGTCTCCACCACTGATAAGGAGGTCACCTCTTCCCAGGTCCCCAAGACAGAAAACGATCCTCTAGACAAGGAAATAGGTATTTGACCTTCAATTTGCTCTATACTTTTCATTTTACTATTGGTTTTTAATCTAATAATCTATTTACAGGAGTCATAGTCCTTATAGAAGTTACAGTCCTGCATATCGAAGCCGAAGGAGCTTGAGTAGGGATCGTGACCTCTCCATTAATTGAGTGGATAACGGAAAATACCATGAGGATTCTGCATCTCAAAGGTAGTTTTTTTCTTTCTTTCTTTGAGCCCATGGTGTTGTTTTGGAACATGGTTTGCCTGAGTCATACTTTGTCGTTTCTTGTAGTCCTCCATATAGGACCCGTGAGAAAATGTCTCCTGTTCATCATACCCACGAGAGAGATGAGGTTGATCAGTTTGATCAGGCATGCAATGGGCATCCAATTTATCAAAGGAAGGCCCATCAGAAAATGTCTGCATTGTCACCATCACCAGAAATGTCACGAAGTTCATCAGAAACTTCACCAAATCCACGGAGAATGAATCCCAGCGAAGATAGGTCTGTACTCTGTAGCATGGTATTGCATTAAAATGTCATAATGTTTATGCTCTTCTTTACTGACTTTGATATGCTAACATTTTATGTACTTCTCAAGGATGTCTAATGCATCTGACAGTCCTGTCAAGCAACTAAGAGATCATATTATTCATCATGACAATTCAGGAGCAAGTGAGGAGGAACTTATTCTCTACCGGTAGGATTGACATTGACTGTTCTGTCAATTTTGACTTCTTAGTTATATTAATTTTGTTTTATTCTTTCTTATTGGTTTTGGATTTCTAATATTTTAGGGATCATGGGAATACCATTTTTGATTCCTCACGAAAAATATCAAGGCATCATCCATAAGTGATGGTCTGAAAAAAACTCTTACAAAGGCTCTTAAGCAAGAAAGAATATTCCCCTGAAAGATTAGCTAGCTGTGGTTCTGTTGAAGGTTGGAGTCGTCCAGATGACATGCTGCCAAGGAAAAAAGACTGACAGAAAAAGGTATAGTCATTTCAGTTTTTTTGTTCTCTTTATTTATTTACTAATATTTGTGAAAAACCTATATGTACAAGTTCTGTAGACATATGACATCAAACTCCTCTGCAGTGAGAAAGCTTCAGTCAGGAACGATCATTCTGAAAGCCCTATTCAGCGGACATCACCAATGTTGGAAGAAGTTGTATATGGGTTAGGGAGGCTAAGGGGAGAAGGCTATATAATCGAGCATGCCCAGGACAAAAAACCATCTGTTTATGAACATGAAAAGATTCTTCTTTATATGAAGAGTTACAGAGACGATGTCTCAGAGAAGGTCGAAAAGCTTATGAAAAGAAGCATTCTCATTTGAGCAATATCGAGGGAAGTGACCGAGTTTACAAAATAGAAGTTCATAAATCATGGAAAAAGGTTGGTAGGAAAAGCCGAGCTGGTGTTTATGGTTCTGATTCTGAGGAAAATAAGAGGCACGGATCCAAATACATGGAAAGGTGAAAGCATAAGAGAGTGGATAGGAATTTCCTGAAAACTGGTGGCAGCTGAAAACTGGAAAAATGAGGATTTCCTGAGCTATTCTGTTGATGTGCAACTTTGTGCAGACCTTGCTGCTAGATTTTCTGGTAGTATTTGCTTTCCCTTAGATGGGAATTTGATTTAATTTTTTTGTAGTTCTTAACTGGGTCGATATGAAACCATCTTGTTGTTTATCACAATGGCTTCTTAAAGCTTTCAGTGGCATTAATTTATATGTTATGTTATATGGATTTATGTACTGTTGCTGGTAAAACAATAATGCCCCATTTAACATGGTCAATAAAATCTTATTGCCTGAATGTAGAACAATAAAACCTAAAGGTCTTGGCACTTTGTTTAAAATGAAGTTTATACTAAATTGGCTTTGTGGTTGATTGATAGATGAGTATACTGTCAACTAGATGACTTGGTTGAGCAGGGCCTTGTGCGGACCACTTATTGAACATCAATTTAGGTTTAGTATCATACATACTTCTCGGACTTCTAGAAGGAAAGACTCCAAACTCTATTGGCTAAAACTGTGTCTAAATACTTGTCTCTTTATATTGTATGATGATTTAGCCTCTTTATGGTGGCAATATGAGAGCTGTTCTGCGGACTTTGTTTTTAAAATTCATCAAGGTGATATAGGCACCCGACTCATACTGTCTTGATGTTGATGTCAGCTGTCAAGTGTCTCTGGATGGCGTCACCATGTATGCATACACTATATTATGTAGAAACTTAAGCACTTTTGCTCTGCATTTTTCGACTTGATAATATTGGCGTGTGCCATGAATCATTTATGCTGGTTAGTGATTGCTGGGTTTTGGTAAACATGAATTAAGCATGATTTTGTGGTGATTGATGGACTTGGCATTTTTATTATGGAAGGAAAATGAAGCAAGTATATTAATGTTACTTTGTGATCGTGCGAGATTTGACTATTTCTAGTTGGAGGACGATCCGGACTTTAGGTGGACAGTGAACTGGATCGGTCTGAAAAACAATCTATCATAGAACCCAGGGTAGATACCCGATAAGGTCGTTCCGATGCTTAAGTCAGTATGTTGTAAGTGCGAGTTGAATGCTTGAGAGCTTGAGTGCTAGAGAGTAGAGTAATCACGCGTATCTTTGCCTTGAGGGTTCAGTCTTTATATACTGGAGTAGTCGTGAGTCTTACGAAAAAGCTCTAGGATCTCTAAGGTGTGGAGATAAGGTTAGTTCTGCTTTCGAAAGAGTAGTACGTAGACAAGGCTTATCGTTTCACCTCTGACTCTGGCGGAGACGGGATGAGTCCTCATCGTGATCTTGGAAAAGTCGGGATCTGTTAGTTCATCGTGATTTCAAGTAACTTGGGGTTTGTTGGAGAGACCTCTAGAGTTGGTTACGTGGCGGTTCGGGTCATTAGTTCCGAGCTAGTACTTCAATTCTTTAGTCTCGAACTGGATTGGATGTCGAGGTGCCTCTACATCGAGGTGGGTTTTGGACTGAGGCGACTGAATACCTGAGCTCCAAATGTTGCAAACTAGGCTTGCTAGACTGAATTGTCATCCCTTGATCAGATCGCGTCCACATGTCTCCTTTTTGCTAGGTCGGGTAGAAAGTAGAATTGCTAAAAACATTGAGGGATCTCCTATATGGTTTGGGGTTGTATCAAAATTTCATTAGAAGGGTCACCCTTTTATTTAGCATTTGCTATTAGTGTATATTTTCTTAGGAAAGTGGCTATGGTGGTTATGGAGATCACTAGAGTTTGGGATTAGGAGAAAGCATGGGACATAGTTGGCATTTGGGACTCCGGACTTTCTTGGGACAGCTGAAGTGGCTGAACTGAAAATTTCGTTGCTTTGTCTTTTAGTGAATAAGTTTCTATATCCTTGAATATTTTATTATTATTTATTGACAAAGCAACAAGTGATTCAGTTTAGCAACTTTAGTCATTCTCAAATATCCACTTTGTATGGTATGCGCTGTTTTTTTTTGGTGAATATGGTATGTGTTGTTCTTTCTGCCCTTGAAAGGCCAATTCTGGTGCTATGTGCCCCCAATTAATGATATATGTTATTGTTTGGTGAAATGGAGGTAGATTTTGGAGGGATCTTGATAGGGAGAAGTTTTATGGTCTTACCAGTATTGTCAGACCTGAACCAGATTGGACAGTTGAAATTGAGCCTTCTGATTCCAGAATTTGGGTGGTTTTGAGTATTTTGACAGGCTGAGAATTACAATATTGGTCAACCTGGTAAACCAGTGATTTTGCGAGTTTTCTGGTCTTTATGTCTGCTTCGTTAATAACACCGTCTGGGAAATACCCTGGACTGTTTTTTTGGGTAGAGAGATGCCTTTGGCTTTATTTTATTTTCCAACTATAAATGAAATTCTGGTTTTGTGCCCTAATTGAACTTTTCGCCCTAGTTGTGTCCTTGACGAAACTAGTTTTGAAGTACGCACGTTTTAGTGTTTTACAATTTTGGTTTTTATGGAATGGAAGGGGTTTTATTCATTAGAAGCAATTAAAGGGAGATACTGATTTGCTATTTTGGACTGATTGGCATCAGCAAACATTATAATTGAGGATCTGGATTTTAGAGTCCCTCACTGTCTGGTCGGTATTAGCAAAGTTTATCTCTTCTTCAAGGGCTATGAAGAGTAGGTGCCAAATTATAATGTGTATCCCAGGTGGCGGTGCTTAGTTTTTATCTCTTTTTACTTGTAGAGATTCAGTATCAAAACATTTTTTGTTTTATGGGTTCTTTGTGTCATTGTATGTAAATTTCATTTGAATTTTTAACCGCAAAAGACTCGTTTTTATGAGTGATCTTTTCTCCAACTTGGAATTCTGTCCTAGTGATTTGACTTAAGTTTGTGTCCAGTTGATATCATGGGGTAATTGTAACAGGGAGACAAGAATTTCAAATATCACTGATTAAGATCCACACGAAGGATCCTAAGGTAGTTTGGCTAGATTGGAGTTTCAAATATAGCTGACTAATTAATCTTGATTTGCAGGTTTGTAAGGAATTTCCGAGCTCTTTATTAGTTATTTGTAGCCATTTGAATGGTTTAGCTTTCGTTTGGAATCCAACCAAATACATCTTTCACAAATTTTAAGCATTTACTCAAATAGGCAATCTAAATTAAATGAAAAAAAAAAATGAAACTCAACAAACAACAAGCATAAGAGATGCAAGTGAGCCTACCCTGATTTGGGATGGTTCTGAGTCCGTCATACGAAACCAATTAATTGATCAGTTAGGGACGGGTATAGCCTGTCCTGAGTCAGACTTATAGAGGTGCAAGTGAGGTTTCCGACTTGAAGAATTTATACAACTCCCAACCTAGTCCATTCAAATTTTAACAAATGTTCAACTTGAGCCTACCCTAATGAAGAAACAGACCCAAAGTCTCAGTTTAGGAGTATAAATACAAATATGTAGAGTGTAAAATCTTATATTTTATATCTATTTGTATTTGTACTTTTTTCAAATTGAGCCTAAAGTGAAAAATTAAGGTTGCATTTGGAAACAATGCAAATAAGTGTAAATACAAATCTGCAGAGTGTAAAACAGTTCATATAAATTGTAAAAGTTGGATTAGTTTTACATGATAAATTTATCTTATTGCCAAATAGAGCCTACCCTAATGGATGTAAACACGAATTCCAATAAAGCATATGCCTTTTTTATCAAAAGACCAATTGAATGGAAATTTACTTCTTTTATTAATGTACTTTTATCAATATAAATCTGCATTGAAAAATGTATTTTCTGTTATTTGTCAATGCAAAAATGTAATGTTGCCAAACATAAACAAAAGTGAACCAGAGTACAAATTTACCCGAGATTTACACTCCATTTGCATCATTTTCAAACACAGCCTAAAGAATAAATTAAATATTTGCATCAATAAAAAAAGAGTGAATTAGATATGTGATATTAAAGAAGGCCATCTAACTTTCAACTATAATCACACAGAGACCTTTGGCTTTGAGTAATGTTTCTTCTTTTCTATAGAGTTGGTGTCGAAACATTCTTCTTTTCCTTAGAGTTGGTGTCAAAACATTCTTCTTTTGGGCTTAGATTAACATTCAGTAATCATATTCATTTGAGCTGTTCTATAAATATTTAAAACCACTGTTCTACCTTTCTATCCGAAAAAGCACTATTCCACCTACTTAATTAGAATCAGTCAAATGGATTGTTAGTTGACATGATGGTCAAGCCTATAAATCTAGGGCGTTTGGTATAATAGTGTTGCATTTACATTCCGGTTTATGCTCCACATAAACTCTGCATAGTCAATTTGACCTTTAGGCTGTGTTTAATGCAAATAAATTTGCATTGACGCAAAACCGGCTATGGCAGTGTAAATGATTTGAACGTAAATTTCGACCTATTTTTGTTTTAAATTTTAACTTATTTTGTTTGATTATAATAGAAATGAAGTAAATTAAAACATGAAGGAGAATAAAGTAAAATCCAAAACAAAATAAATATTCGCATTTTTTTACCATTGCACTCCCATGCATTTGTATTAGTACAAATAAATTTACATTGCAACCAAACACAGCCTAATAAAAATAATATTTGGTAGAGCGATTTCAACTAGAAGTGGGAACAACATGCTTGCATTAGGTTTTGTAGAATCCAAATAGGAGCATCGAAACTGCTGTTAACATGCACTTGTGTAGGAGAGGCAACGGGGAGGGGACAAGGTTATCCCCACCCCGTCTCCATCCCCGCTAACGGGCACAAGGTTATCCCCCATCCTCGTGGGGATTCTCACTCCTTGTGATTTTTTTATAATGTCAACCATTTTTTTTTATTTTTTTTTTTATTTAAAAAAATAAAAATAAAATAATTGAAAATTACATTCATATTAGAAAAGATTCAACCATATTATTTTTAAAATATTAATATATAGGCGCATGTATAGATATATACATATATAAATGTATGTGTATATATATACATATATTAGCGGGGGTCAAGGTCCCCACAGGGGGGGAGTGCTCCCCTCGTTTTTGCCCCATCCCCATCCCTACGAGGAAAGATCGCCCCCATCCCCGGCCCATTCGGGGTGGATCCCCACGGGGATCAAGGAAATGGGGAAAATTGCCATCCCTATTTCCGTGTATTGCAGGTTATGTAATCAATCACAAATGAACCTACCAATATTCCATGCACTAACATGTGGGTTTCATGTAGAGGTGTAAATCGGGCTGTATCAGGCACGAACTTGGATCAGCTCGACACGATGGTGTGCGAGTCGTTCCAGGCCCGACACGACCATACGGGCTGTGATAGGCCTAGGATTTTAGGTCCACATGCCGTGCCGCCCGCGGCCCGCGAGCTGACATAGTCCAGCCCGCAGCCCGGCCCAACACGACCTATATATATATTTTATATATATTATAATTAATAAAATAAATATTTTTTTTTATTTTAATATACTAATTTATTTAATTATTGCATATATAAGCAATTTTATGCACACAATTCATATAAAATTAAAATTTTAAGTTTTTTTTGTCAATTTTTTAAATAAGTAACTTTGGCCTGATACACGTTCCAACCCGGCCTAAAGCTCGGCCCACGGGCCAGCCCGACCCGTGGCACGACATGGCACAGCACGGGCCCACATGGGTCGGGGCCGTGAGCAATGTTGGGCCGACCCCCAAAATTTTCTCCGAAGAGAGCGGCACGGCCCGCACTTTACACCTCTATGTACGTTCCACTATATTCACCAGTGATCAGTTATATACCCCATAATTCACCGTGGTGCAAGCAACAAATCCCAAGTGTCCAAAAAGTATTCTGTTAACTTGTCCTACATGACAACTAGGACTTGTTTGTTTTTACTTGCCTTGGTAAGTATATTTATCAGGGCAAGTATTTCCCACGTAAAACTTACCCGGAGAAACAAGTTTCCAGCATTCTTGTACACTACCGGTTATCTGAGTAAGAAGGAGAGAGAGCGCTTATGGGCTTCAACAAAGGTGTGGGTAAATTATTTTCCCACCTTGCAGGATATCAGTTACTCGCGTAATTGATAATGTTAAGTATCATCATTTCCATGAAACCCAATATAGCGGTAAATGAACAAGGGTATTGTGGTCAACTTATTGGTTGACCAACTTACCCCGCTAAATAATGGAAAATGAGCGGGTACTAATGGTATCTAAATTTTTGAAATATCTTAATACCATCATGCTCCCGATTTCTACCCTAAATACCATCACCATTGGTCGAAATGCTAATGGCTTCAAATCGACCCGCCAGGGCCTGCAGCCTGATCTCATACGACTCTCATCCGGTGCGTTCATCTTCACCTACCCACAGTACGCTCAAGTATAAATAATAGGTAACTGCCCCTTAAAGGGAGTTGGAAAAGAGAAACTCCAACATCACTCACTCATTTACTCCCTGCACCAACCTTGTCTTCTTAGCATTAATTCAAGGTGATCCGATGCATCTGAGGACTCTCTCCAAGTGCTCTCATGCACCCTCACCTACTCTACACCTCGTACTAACTTGAGCGTCGGAGCCTCTGCCTCGGGTATCCACCCCGAGACCTCTAACACTCCCTGTCTTGCAGTATCTTTGGTCACCACGGTCTTTGCCTCAACTTCCAATCCTCAAAAGGAATACTTCGCCTCAGCTTGCGATTCTCAACTTCAGTCAATCTTTTTCAAGGCCCCGTGGTCCTCGGCCAACACTTGGAACCTGAAGAGTGAATTTACTTCATAGCCCCCGGCCAATTCGCGTGGCAACAATTGGCGCCATCTATGGGAACTTGTCGCTAAGACGACACCCACTTTAGGATAAAAAGTAATAATACTCTAAACCCAAACCCCCCTAGAGCTCGAAAGTCATGGTGAGGAGAGCCAGGAATAATCAGAACCTGCTCACCTACGAGCAATTTCAGGCCATCCACGATCGTTTGGACCGCCTCACCCAACGAATGGAGGAAGTTTGCCCTCGAGCAAGAGGTGTCAGAAGATCATTGCCCCACTAGGGTGTCAGAAGATCAGGACCAACACGAGAACGTCGAGCCACCAGCCCTCGACCACGGTAATCCGCTAGCCGAACCATCGGAATCGGGCAATAACCGCCTCCCGGACTCACCTCGAAGGAATATATGTCCTCCTAGCTGAAGGGAATGCGAGCCCGCCCAATCCAAAGACAATCATCAATCTTCAGAGCAGCACCACCGCCGCCATAGGGAGGCCCCCCGGGATGATGGCGGGGACCTCGGCCGCTCTGGAGTTCGCTCCCTAAGAGAGAGGCGACGTCACCCCACCCCACCTCTTGTCTTAGATCTTAGGGATGTTTTGAAAGATAGTCGCGCCAGCAGAGGAGCGTGCAATCCTGTCTCGGAGTATTCGGGAGTCTGGGCCGACACCCACTGGGTCCGCGAAAACATAAACGGGGCCCATGCCCGTATTGACCTTGGGCTTGCCGAGTTGCGAGCCGAAATTGGGGCCATCAAGGACGAGCTCCACCAGGTTAAGGAGCGCGCGATGTATTCACCACGAAAATCATCTTGGAGACTCTTCCCTCACACTTCAAGGCTCCCACACTGGAAGCGTACGACAAAAGCACTGACCCCGATGACCACCTAGAGGGTTTCACAGCGCTCATGATAGTATACGGCTACTCCGATGCCATAACGTGCCGGACCTTCCAGGCCATCCTCAGGAGGGTCGCTCGCCGCTGGTTCTCCAGCCTTCCTCCTCGATCAATCAGCTCGTGGGAGCAATTTATAACCTTGTTCCTCGCCCGCTTCATCAGCAGTAGACGATGCCAGAAGAGCGTAGTCTCTCTGATGTCACAAAAACAGGATCAGATCTTAGGGATGTTTTGAAAGATAGTCGCGCCAGCAGAGGAGCGTTTAATCCTGTCTCGAAGTATTCGGGAATCTGAGCCGACACCCACCGGGTCCGCGAAAACATAAACGGGGCCCATGCCTGTATTGACCTTGGGCTTGTCGAGTTGCGAGCCAAGATTGGGGCCGTCAAGGACGAGCTCCACCAGGTTAAGGAGCGCGCGATGCATTCACCACGGAAATCATCTCGGAGACTCTTCCCCCACACTTCAAGGCTCCCACACTGGAAGCATACGATGGAAGCACTGACCCCGATGACCACCTAGAGGGTTTCACAGTGCTCATGATAGTATACGGCTACTCCGACGCCTTAACGTGCCGGACCTTCCAGGCCACCCTCAAGAGGGTCGCTCATTGCCGGTTCTCCAGCCTTCCTCCTCGATCAATCAGCTCGTGGGAGCAATTTATAACCTTGTTCCTCACCTGCTTCATCAGCAGTAGACGATGCCAAAAGAGCGTAGTCTCTGATATCGCAAAAATAGGAGCCGGGTGAAAGCCTACGTCTTATATTGACCGCTTTAAGAGAGGAGCTCGAAGTTCGAGACCTCGACCCTATGGTCTCCATGCATGTAGCCATCAATGAACTACGCCCCAGCTCGTCTCTCAAGTGCTCGGTCACTAAGACCCGTCGAAGACTAAACTCGAATTCCTCAAAAAGGCCCAAAAATACATCACGGCCGAAGAGGCTTCGGCCGGGGACAACGAAGAAAGGGTAGCCGAGATCCACGACAGGCCCTCGGAGAAGAAGAGGAAAGGTGGGGACCAGTGCCACCCCGACAACCATGGTGACAAAGACAACAAGAAGCCACCAACTCTGACCTTGGTCTACATGGACTACACGCCACTCAACTCCACCCGCACCCAGATACTGATGCAGATCGGGGAAGAGAAGTTTGTAAAGTGGCCAATAAAGCTGAAGCAGAACCCTACAAAGTACTGCAAGTACCACCGTGGGACCAGGCAAGACACCGATGACTGCTACAATCTAAAGAATGAAATAGAGTCCCTCATCCGTCGCGGGCACCTCAAGCATTTCGTCGGAGGAGAGGCCGGTGCCTCATCATCCCAGCAGCAACAGCAACACCAGCAAGTGGTAGGCGTCATCGACGTCATCGCCGTGGGCATGGCCTCAGCTCGAAAAGCCTATGCCTGGCAGCTTAACATCTAGGAGCCTGCCCCGAAGAAGAAAAAGTACCTGGAGGCTCCACAGAGACCGAGCTATCCACATGCCCTCATCTTCACCGACGAGGACTTAGAGGGCGTTACTGTCCCCCACGACGATGCCCTCATGGTCACAACCATCATATCCAATTTTATGGTGAAGAAGATCGTGGTGGATAGTGGTTCGTGAGCTGATATCCTTTTTTACAAAGCCCTCTCCAAATTGGCAAGCACCTCGGATGTGGCCCTCGGCCACATTGTACACGTGGAAAGATTGGCCCGACCCTCCATAGAGAACATCCAAATCCTCCCCATAGAGTCCAAACTGTCTTGGATGGAACCTATCTGCAACTTCCTACTAACGGGAAGGCTACCCGACGACAGGAACGAAGCCCGAAGACTCTGATGATGGGAAAGCTATCGACAACTTCCTATTATATATAATAGGAACTTCCTATTATATATATAATAAAATATCGAAGAACGCCTTACCTCGGCCAAATGGTACAGGCCCTTGTTGTAAATGGACTTGGGGTCGTTTTGCAGAAGGCAGTAGCGATCCCTCAACAGGATGGATCCGCTAACCAGCTCTTGGCTTATCCCCTCTTCACGAATGGAGTCCCCCTCTCGGAGTTGCCATTGTGGGCGGAAGGTCTTCCCAGCCCCTTCAGTTCTCTCGGGGACCCCCTGTACTGATGGAGGGGCTAATGAAGGACCAGATGGGCGTTCCCCAGGCATAGATCTCCGCACCACCTCCTCGGCCTACCTGTCAGTGTTGGCAAGCTTCCACGGGGGCTCCTCCCTCGGCGTGTCTACAGTGGGCCTCTTCCTACCCGCCTCAGGCCCATCCATGGGCCTCTTCGGCGCCTATACCCCAGTGGTGGGCTTCTTCGGCGCCTCCCTTGTCTTCTTCTGTGCCACCACCGGTTGCTTCCCCTTGGCGGGAACCTGGGGATCTCCCCCCTTCACCTGGGCAAGGGGCAGCTTCATCGCCGGGCCTCTTTGGTGTTTACCCTCCGACTTTCTTCTCGACCTGCTTCGCCCGGGCATTCTCCAACAAATGTTGTTTGGTGCCCATTGGCACTTATGCAAAATAGCAAAGGAAAACAATCAGTACATTAGTGAAAAAGAAAAGAATGTGAAGACGCACTAACCACAGAACCTCTCCTACAGTGGGGGGCTAGGTTAATCCCAGCGAAGACTAGGGGGACCTCCTCCTCCACCAACGGTTTTGCCTGGAATGTCCCCATCACAAGCAGGTGAGCTACAGTTGCAACCTCTTCGTCTCATAGCAATGGGGGACATCTCTCGAAGACGACCGGTCTAGACCGTCGAATTGGAAAAGCTAGGAACTGGTTAGGTGACTGGTTCCGTTTTTTCGCCAAAATCGCTACCGGTCAGGTGACCTAGGTGGTTGAACCGTTCAACGGTTTTGGTCATTTTTTATGTTTTATTATTTTATTTTTCTGTCAGAACGGGACGATCGTCGACCCAGGAACCGGAGCCCTGACTGGTACGTTCACCGAGTTGGTTTTAAAATCCTTGTAAAATAATAAATAATAAAATATATATTTATCCAATTAAATGTTATTACTTTTTCCATGGTTTTCAAAACTAGACCGGATCGGACGGAAGGACCGGAAAAACCGAAAGCGTTGATTTAGTCAGCAAATCGCTGACCTAGTCGGTTGAACTGTTTGAACCGTTCAACGGTTTTGACCATTTTTTATTTTTTTACCAGAGTGGGCTGATCGTTCGGTTCGAATGATCAACCCATTCAACCCAGGAACTAGACCCTTAACCAGTTTGTTCTTCGAGTCGATTTTAAAAACCTTAACTTTTTCATGCAAACTCAAATAGCATGATATATGCAACGATAAATATTAGATGCGAAGTATGAGATAATTCCTCATCCCATACAATAGGGTAGCATGGTTTAATCCACGAGATAAACCTGTGGGCGATAAATTACCCCGTGGTGTGGACCAATTCACAAGATAGTGTGGATTGGTCGACACCATGAACCAACCCAATGCCCTAAGCAATCGTGGTGTAGACCAAAGTTCAATATATCATGGATGTTCCATGAAACCAAACACCACCTAAATCCATGAACATTAATTTTAAAAGTATAAAAAACCTATATTTTTAAAATTGACCTGAAAAAAATAAATTGGTATTTTGAGATGGTAAATAAGCAATTCAACATTGGGTCAAATAGGTCAAGTCATGATGTAATAATTAAATACTAAAATTTTAAATAGATAAAAACGTAAAAAAAATAAAGAACGCTTATAAAAAATTTGGACACAAGTTTTGAAATTGGTCCCTGTGAGGGCAGAAATTGTTATTTGAATACAACTATACAGTTGAACTAACCCTGAGTGGCCAGAAACTTATATGGTGAGGTGCTCGAAGTTAAGGCTTATTTTATGGCCAGAAATGATGAAAAGAGAGTCACCACCATTAACCTCGCAGAAGCCTAGGTGGTCTGGGAAACCCACAATTTGCTAACTCCCCTATTATTATTGAGGGTTTGATTCTCTTTTGATCATTTCTTGTCGAATAGGAAGTCTGGAACCCCTTGGAGATTGAAGACCATCATTGATGAATGTTACAATTGCTGAAAGAGTTGCTGGAATTCCCAACCAAGCTGCGGACTAGGCAGTTCGAGAAACTCTCCTCTCCTGTGGACACCACCTTGCATTTTTACTCTTTTAACAATCCTATTTAATTGCTTTTTATTTGTAGAGAAAATGCTGGAGGCGGAGCTACCTCCGTTGTGTCTCCTATTTTCTACCCAAAAATATACAAAAGTTATTTACAGTTTAGGCTAAGGAGTATAAATACAAATATATACACAAAATGTATAATTTTGCACTTTACATATTTGCATTTATGCTCCTTTCAAACTGAGCCTTAATTTATTAATGAGGTGAGGAAGCTTACATAACCTAGGATAGCCAATAGTATACACATCCGTGGAATAAAGCTGATAAGCAATGTCCCTGGGCAGTTGGGCTATCAAAAAATAAGTGCATGAGAAGTTGATTAAAAGCTGTATTTGTTATGTTAGTTTGTTAGCACTAGCATTGGGCATTGTGTGTCAAATTCAAATGTTAAAACTTGCGTTAAATGTATAAGTAATAGGGGTGTCAATGGACTGGGTTAGATGGTCCAATAAGACATATTGAATTGAATCAGTCCAGACTTAAATGGTCTAATTGGATCGATTTGAACTAATATCTGGTCCATTGACGGAAGATAAGAGTAGGGGTGTCGATGGATTAAGTTTGAGTAGGTTGCAATTTGAAATAAACCAATTTGAAAAGGTTGGACGGTGCAATAAGACATTGAATTGGTCCAATCCAATTCAAAACATTTATCAGATTGGATTAGACCCAGTCCATCTGTAATGGACCTTATATTGGACTAGATCTGGTTGGACCAATATCCGATCCATTGACAGCTCTAGAAGTAATAAATGAGAAAAATTAATGTGAGAGAGAGAGGGGGGGATTGATTGATGAGAAAGATTAACAAATTTGAACGAGAGAGCGAAGTAATTAATGAGAGAGTCGAGAGCAGAGTGGGGTTAATCATTAGTTAAAGCATGAGAGAGGGATTATTTATTTAAATAATGAGAGAGGAATTAATTAATGAGAAAGATTAATAAATTTGAATGAAAGGGTGGAGTAATTTTGAAAAATCTTAAATATAGGAATTAATAGGGAGAGAGAGGGGAGTGGGGTTGATTATTAATACATTTAGAGCAAGGTTTTTTAAATCGGACCGAACAGGGAACCATTGGGTTCCAGTTGTTGGGTTGAACGGTTTGATTGTCTAGTTTGAACGGACAGTCTGTTTTAATAGAAAAAAGTTAAAAAAAATAAAAAATGGCCAAAAACTGTTGTTTGGGTCAATGATTCAATAGTTTGATTGTTCGGGTCAGTGGTTCACTGACCAAATCAATGGTTTTTGACCAAAAGGCGGTTTGGGGGTAAAACAGAACTGATCAAGTGATTGGTTCTCAGTTTTTTCAGTCTCACCATCTAGTTTGATCCACTTTTGAAAACCGTGATTTAGAGTATTGATAGGGGTACAAATGGATCAGATCATGATCCGATTCGAAGTTCGATCCTATTTTGTTGGAATAGGATATCTCCATTTTGGACCTTCGGATTAGATCGGATTGGACTAGATAATAAGATCTAGGGGTGCAAATGGATCGGATCATGATATGATCGGATTTGAGCTTTGATCCTAGTTGGTTGAATTCAGATCACCCCTAGTTGGATCTTCGGATCAGATTTGGGCCACCCCTATCCGATCTGAGAAGATCTGATCTGATCTGATGTGTTATATATTTATAATATAAAATATATATAATACATATATATATTTTTTGATTGTATTTTTATAAATATGTTATATTATTTATTTCTTTTATAAAAACATGTATATATATGATGAAAATAATTAAAAAATACTTGTATTTTTTATATTTATTCACGTTAGCTGCATGCCACGCGGATAAGCCCGACTACGGATAAGGGTTGGAAGACAACTCTGCCGAGGAGTAGGACTCTACCCTGGTAACCTCGACGGAGAGCTCTATCTTGATTATCTCGGAACTCTAATCCGACCAGGAGACGAAACCCTGACTATAAAAAGGTGCTCCATGCTCAAGGTAAGGGAGCCCAACTTCTAGCACCCACACCCTTACTTTGCTCGGACCAGCACCCTCATTGCTCAGCCTGATCATTCATCGCCCTCTCACTAACTTGAGCGTCGGAGTACCCACCCGGGGATAGCGCGACACCATCCTTGTAAGCTCAGTACCGCCCAGTCAGCAAGGATTATCAGGCTGCTCTCCTCACTTCGTGCACTACCTTCGATTAAGCAGCATCAGATTGGCATCGTTTGTGGGAATGCACAAAAAGCCTTCCTGAAAAATCCTTTGCTGTGCAGCCTCAAAGTCAATCAAGATGCCTAAAAACCAGTCCGAACAATCAGTAGGTCATTCCCCATCTCGGGAGAACCGACATCATACCTCTTTGCATTAGGAAGCCCCACCGCCCTTGGCCGCAGTGCACCCAGCACAGTTCCAAGCTATGCAAGAGAAGGTCAACAATATCTTTGAGTTCATGCAAGCGTTGGGGTTTCCGCGCCGCCCAACCGAGCTGTCCCCCCTCATGCCCCAACGCGCACGAAGGACGATCCTCGGGCCAAGGACCGAAAAGTACGTCGGTCAGATGTGAGGTGAAAGTGGTCCGAGCGAGAAAGGCGGGACACAACCCGAAGGCCCGCCACTACCGCCCACTCCCGCAAGTAGGATCACCACAAGCAGACATGCCAGTCAGCTCGGGTCCCCGCTAGAGAGAGGCTCGACAAGAGGACGCCACCCTTCATGGTCTCCATTGCCGAGTCAAGCTTAGTGAAGGACTGCCCTATGCGACCTAAGAAGGAGAAGGCCACCCACACTGCGGCCCCAGACGACAGAGATGCCGAGCTCAAAGAGCTCCGGCAACGTTTAGAAAAATTAGAACGCACTTAGACCCATAAGAGCATGACACTCATTGTGGACCAGCTAGCACGGGCTGCTGCGCATACCGTCAAGGAGTTGCCCTTTGTCCAAGACATCATGGACGAGATACCCTTGGAGAAGTTAGCCTTAGCCCTTGTCACAACCACCAGAAAGCTCAGACCCTACATCTAGGCCCACAACATCTAGGTACTTATCGACCAACCCCTTAAGTACATAATATAGAGGCTAGAAGTATCTGGCCGCCTAGTGAAGTGAAGCGTGGAGCTAAGTGAGTTCGACATTGAGTACGCACCCCGACCAGCGATCAAATCCCAATCCCTAGCAGACTTCATCATCGCAGAATGTACATTCACCACTGAGGAACCCACCCCACTACCTCCAGTATGGACTCTGCATGTAGATGGCTCGTCAAACCAGTAGGGCAGCAATGCCGGTCTCATCCTCCACAGCTCAGACGATGTAGTGTTGGAACATGCCCTCAGGTTCGATTTCAAGGCGTCCAACAACGAGGCCGAGTATGAGGCCCTGATTTCCGAGCTCCACCTTGCCTTGGACCTCGGGACCTGAAGAATCGAGGCCTTCAATGACCCGCAGCTAGTGGTCAACCAAATCCACGGCTAGTTCGAGGCTCGGACCCCCTCCATGGAGGGTTATCTACAAAAGGTGCAGGATCTCATTTAGTAGATCCCTCGAGGCGAGAACACCAGAGCCGACGCCCTTTCGACTTTAGCCAGCTCGCCGCAGACAGACCTTGACTCAACTGTCCGACTGGATACACTAGCCCAGCCGAGCATCGCACCAAAGGCCCTTCTCGTCCTCCCAATATAGCACGACCCATCTTAGATGGACCCCATAACCGAGTATCTTCGAGAAGGCACTCTCCCAGAAGACAGAGCAAAAAAGAAGAAGCTCCAACATAGAGCAGCCCAGTACTGCCTTATACAGGGCCAGCTCTACCACCATTCCCACACACTCCCATACCTAAAGCGTCTCCCCCCAACTGAAGCAGACTACTTCCTTTGGGAGATACATGAGGACAATTGCGGAGATCACCCTGGCGCGTGCACATTAGCCCATAAGGCACTCTGGTAGGGCTACTTCTGGCCAACGATGAAACAGGACGCCGCCCAATTAGTTCGAAAGTGCGACAGTTGCCAACGACACTCCAATCTCCATCACCAGCCTGTAGCCCCCCTGAAGCCGATACACCAGCCTGTGGCTGTTCGCCCAATGGGGAATGGACATCCTCGGCTCCTTCCCCACTGCGATTGCACAGAAGAAATTCCTTCTCGTAGCAATGAACTAATTCACGAAGTGGGTGGAAGCCAAAGCCTTGGCACGCATCACTGCCCATAATGCCCGAGACTTCTTCTGGCAAGCTATTGTCTGCCGCTTCGGCATCCCTCATGTGCACATCATGGACAATTGGACACAGTTCACCGACAAGAAGTTCGAGGCCCTCTGTGCCAACCTAAAGATCGATCATCGGACTACCGTAGTGCACTGACCCCAGAGTAACGGGCAGACCAAGGTAACCAACCGAACCTTACTACATGGCCTGGAAACACGCCTGGACCAAGCCAAGGGAAGGTGGTTAAGGAGCTGCCGAGCATACTTTGGGCATACAGGACGACCCCGCAGACTGCCATCGGAGAGAGCCCTTTTAGCCTGACCTACAAGGCCAAAGCCATAGTCCCCGTGGAGATAGGTCCCCCAACTATCCGAACTAAGCTATTCAACGAGGGGCAGAATGACGAAGATCTACGCGCGGAGTTGGACCTAGTAAAAGAAGCCCAAGACCGAGCACATGTAAGAATGACCGCACAACAGCAATGAATGGCAAAGCACTATGACTCCAAACTCAGAAGACGTGAATTCAAGACAAGCGACTTCGTCCTACGTAGAGCCACAATCCCTGCGTCCGGAGAAGGCAAGCTCAAACCATACTAGGAATGGTCGTACAGAGTCACCAGGGTCCTCGGACATAGTACTTATAGACTTGAAGACCTCGAAGGTCGACCGATACCGAGGAGTTGGAACTCGGGAAATCTCAGGATGTACTACCAGTAGATCTACAAGCAATAAAAGTTTCCTTTCCTTCAAGCTACATCTCTGACCTCCAGACACATACATGCTCACCGCACACACTACACATGCACAGGCCAAGCCATACTACCGACAAAGATGACTCTGTCGATCCCAAAATGGCTGATCCCATAACGCACTGTTCGATAGCGTATCGCCGACTAAGCTACGCAACTCAGCTAACCACGGTTGAGCCTAAATGTGGAGAAAGAATGCCCCCGCCCATCAAGGCCTGAGGGCGGTCGTGGAACTCTGCACAACTACTGGCTTAAAGAATGACCTAGCTAGGAAACGGCTAGCTTGAGAAGGGCCCCAAAGGCTCTCGAGACTAGAAACTGAGCATACCATGGCTGAGAGCTCGAGAACTGAAAGATCTCGGACAACTACACCTCGGTCAATAGAAAACTAGGGACCCCGAGAAATAGCCTGGCTCAGCCCACATAGTAGCCCGATCGGCCATGCCTCGGCTAACAAAAGAAACCGAAAGATCCTAGACAACTACACCTCGGTCAGCAGAAGATTGGGGACACCGAGGCATAGCCCGGCTCGCCCCGTGCAATAGCTCGGCCGGCCATGCCTCGACTAGCATAAGAAAAGTGCACGAGGATACCCGAGGCATAGCCCGGCTCGGCTTGCGCAATAACCCGACCAGCGAAAGAAAATTGTACAAGTAATAAGGCGCCGAGGCATAGCTCGGATCGACACACACAATAGCCCGACGGGGCATGCTTCGGCTGAAAAAAGAAAAATACACAAGTAAAAATAGCAACAACATCAAGATGCATATATATAGTCAACACAAAGAAGAGTTGGTATTCAACTTAAGATGGTCCATTACATCGTTTAAGTTTCAACATACCGAGCAAATACAAAAAAAAAAAGAGCACAACAAAGACAGAAAAAGAATAACTTGGAAGAAATAGCCGCTCAATCCTTGGTGGCAGAGTCGACAGCCTCGTCCCCAGCCTCTTCATTGGCTTCCTTGACAGAACCCTGCTGAGTATCCGGATTGCAAACTCCCCAGCCCTGCGATTCCTCGGCCAGCTCCAGGTGGCGTTAAAGGATCCTTTGGCGGAAGATGTTGAATCCAACTGCGAAGGAAGCCTTGATGTACTCATCCATGTGTAGTTGCATCTCCTCCGACACCTTATACTGATTGACTGCCTACTCGGTAGCCTCCTGCTTCAGCCTCTTCCGCTCCGCCTTTATCTCAGAGATCTCCTGCCTCAGTTCGTAGACAACGCTGGCTAGCTTGGCCAGCTGCGCCTTAAGCTCGACCACCTCTCTCACTAGTGCGGCCGACCTTTCTCCTGCAGCCTGAAGCTCAACCAATTCTGCCTTCTAGCGTAGATATTCAGAGTGCTCCCGCTTGTACATTGATCGAAGATCCCGCAGGTGATCGACCAATGTAACCGCCATACAAGCATTCTGCAAAAGAGAATGATAAGTATATGCCCAAAAAAAAAGAACACAAGGGATAAGAAAGAAAGGAACTCACCTGGGCAGCAGACCGTAGAAGCGCACACTCCAAGGCTCCGCTACCGACCCCAACTAATGCCTGAGCCATCAACATAGTCATAATCCCTCACAACAACTGCTCTGGAACCCTAGGCATCTCCAAGTCATCGTCAACACGAACCGACCACCGCGGCATGTGTAGGCCCGAGCTGCTACCACCCATTTCCGTCCCCGACTCACTCATAGGACGACGAACCCCTTCAGGGTCAACCACGACAACATCGTCCTCCTCGGCCTCATGCTACCGAACTCTCGTATGCCGACGAGCCACCTTATCCGCGGATCATGGCAGGTCTGCTGCCTCGGGCCTAG
>NW_010729280.1:493845-514581 GCF_000365185.1 Nelumbo nucifera | reverse complement strand
ACGCACCTGTAGGACGATGAACCCCTTCAGGGTCAACCACGACAACATCGTCCTCCTCGGCTTCCCACTGCCAAGCTCTCCTTTACCGATGAGCCGCCCTATCCGCGGATCGTGGCTCGTCTTCTGCCTCCGGCTGCATACCAGCTCGCCCCTACCTCTGTCGAAGCGCCCTCATCCGACGAACAATCTCTTCTTCACTGGCCATCCTTATACCTGCAACACAAAATGCCCAAGATAAGTAGAAAGTAAACAAGGGAACAATGACTCAGCAATCAAACGGTAAAAGAAACAGACCGGTCTCCCTCTCCATCAACCCAGTGAGCATCAACATCTCCGAGCAAGTGTACGCGATAACATCTATCTCATGGATCATGCTCAGGGCCGACCTCTCTCCCAAGTAATCGCCATCCACTTGGGCTGCAGCACAGTTGTCCTCGGCTCCTGTAGTTCGGTCAGGAAAGGGAGACTCCCGGGAATGCGCACGAATAAAAACGACTCCTTCTAGTGCTTCATAGAAGAAGACGCCTCGACCAACGACCGGACATTCTGCTTATTGGAAAAATAGTAGTAGCCCTGCTGATGGTGCTTCAGCTGAAACATAAAGTTCACCATCCCCAGGGTCATCTTGATATCACGAACCACACAGTAGGACATGAAGCTGAGCAAGAAGCTGAAGGAGTTTGGCATCAACTGCACTGGCAACACCCTATACCAACCCAATACCTCGGCGACCCCCTCGTTCAATGGGAACCTCAGCCCAGCCTCCAAGCTATGCTCGTACACACATATCTCGTCGGGCTGAGCATCAATGGCCATTTTGCCAGGTTGCAGACACCTCATCTGGAACTTTGCGGGGATGACGTACATAGCTCGGATCTGAGCCATATCCCCAGGCCCCAAGACGTAGGGCGTGGTGCCAAACTGGTGACATTCTCGCAGGGGGAGTTCCGCCTCCATCCTAGAAGGGCCAGCCTCAGCCTCCTCGACTTTGACGGCCACAAAATCCCCCAGCTCCAACTCATAGTTGGAGCCATGGGAAGAGTTGGAACCGTAACCACTACTAGAGGACCTAGAAGAGGAAGAGGATCGATGGGAACCGAGCAATTACTGTCGAGCAACCATTGCCGAGCAATCACACCACACTCCACTGAGCAATGCAAGCTACCTTCCTCGCAAATGACACAGAGGGGGGTGCCCCCCTTCTTTTATAGCCACCAGGAGCACGGACCGAGGAGAGATCAACGATACAGATGAAGCACCCCTGACAATGCCTCGGAAGATCAATCGACACAACCAATAACGCACGCGCAAAGCATTAAAAACCAAAGCGGCACCCCGACAGGCGGCAATTACGACCATTAATTGCGTCGGTTCGCCCGTCAATGCCGGTCTAACCACCAGCGCGGATCCTCGGCTGGGCTGCTCAAGAACGTTAGCCCAACTGGAATGCCTAGTACCGACCTTAACCAAGCCTCGACGTCAGGCAAGGCTATAGGCCGGCCGAGCATTCCCCCTCCTCGACAGCAGAACTGGGGGAGTGGTTCGGGAACTAAAATTTTGGTTCTTATTTAAGTTTTGTAACCGACGATTGAAGGACTCCTCGGCAACGACCAACACTACATGGACGAGACAACAACTCGGAAGTTCCTTAGCCGAACAACGAACCAAGAGAACCTCGTCCCTCGACTTCGAAACTGGGGGAGTGGTGTTGAGATCATGGCTGAGCTGGCCTAGAGAGACACGTGGCCACCCAATCATCGCCCGACCACGTCAGCATAGCTCGGCCACATCAACTCAACGCGGCCATGTCGGCTCAACTCGGCCACGTCAGCATAGCCCAGCCGAGCTATGTTACTATCGTGGTTCCCCCCTTATCCCTCTAGCCACGTCAGCTACATGTCGCGCGAATAAGCCCGACTACAGTTAAGGGTAGGAAGACAAATTCACCGAGGAGTAGAACTCTACCCCGGTAACCTCGGCGGAGAGCTCTATCCTGATTATCTCGAAACTCTAATCCGACTAGGAGACAAAATCCCGGCTATAAAAAGGTGCTCCATGCTCAAGGTAAGGGAGCCCAACTTCTAGCACCCACACACTTTGCTCGGCCCGATGATTCACCGCCCTCTCACTGACTTGAGCATCGGAGTACCCACCTGGGGATAACTCCTCAGGCCTCTGACTTCTTCTCTTGATCGTAGATTACATAGTGCGGCACCATCCTTGTAAGCTTGGCACCGCCCAGTCAGCAAGGATTATTTGGTTGCTCTCCTCGGTTCGTGCACTACCTTGGATCGAATCATATTATATATATATACATATGTTGTTTATATTGCATTTTTGTAAATTTGTTATATTATTATTTTTTATAAAAAACATGTATATATATGATGAAAATAGTTGAAAAGATACTTGTATTTTTTGTTTTTAATTTAAATTGTTATATTTTATTTTTCTTTTAATAATTTATTATTTTTTAAAAAGCTAAACCGGATCGGATCATATCCGACTTATCTGATACAAATTCAAATCAACGTTTGTGAGATCTGATCAGTTTGGATCTGCGGTTCATAGTATCAGATCGGATTTGGATATACCCTAATTTGAATCCGATCCGATCCGTTTGCATCCCTAAGTATTGGGCTTATAATGGTCTAATGTGATCCCATATCGTTCTGATATATTCAGGGTCCATTTGGTTCGCAGTCAGAATCAAAATTGGAATTGGAATCCTTTGAAATCAGAATCAGAATGATCTATTCCCATAGTCTATTTGGTTCAGACAGAAATTAATAAAAATAGAAATTAGAATTAGCTAGAATGGAATTTCATTCCCAAGGGAGAGGGAAAGAATGACCATTCTCTTTAATGGGGAATGAGTTTCGACCATGAATCGGAATGAGATTCCGAATCAAATAGTTGGAATAAGCTAAGCTCCTCCGATTCTAGATATTCCCAAAAATCAAACGGACCCTAAGAATATTAGACGTTTTGAAATTTTGAACCTTCCATGAGACACAAAGGTGAAAGAGTAGTAGACAACGCATTTTTTCATAGTTCACCGTACCAGTTCCCACTTCCCACATGGGCTGCTCGTCAGATTATTTTGCATTGTCGAAATAATCCATGCTGCAAAACAGAATATAGTCTTCTCGTGGGTGAAAGATTGAGAACTTGAGACATGTTTTCTGCACTACTTTTATTTCAGTGACAACGTGTTATTAATATAAAGAAAAAAATTACAATAAATGCTACTGCCCTTCACCAAAATCCAAACGTTGTTTTTTTTTTCTCATTACTACTTTTTTATTCACAATGGGGTTGCCTCATAAGTCGAGGGCTCTCTCATAATCATACCCACATTCCAGAAAAATTCACTTTAATACACTGAATTATGGGGTTAATACCAAAATAAAAAGTTAAGTTATTATTCGAATTTTCAAACCTGTCATTACAGTATTTAAATTTTTTAAAAATATCAAATTGGTCCCTGTTATTAATTCAGTGTCAGTTATTTGTTAAAAATGTCAAAACTATCCTTCAAAAGAAAATGAAACAATAATGGAAAGAAAAGAAATAACTAGATAAGAATGTGTTCCAGATATAAAGGTAGAAGATAATGACTTTATTAATCTAGAATCTCAAACACTTCAACTAGTTTAGTCTCAAGGTAGAAGACAATGAACAGTATCTTCTTTTGAAGGATAGTTTTGATATTTTCAACAAATAATTGATGCAATAACACGTTTGAAAGTTCATATACTAACTTGACACTATCCCAAAATTCCCTAATAAATTCAAATATGATAGATATTTTCATGGGCGGCTAGGATATGCTGTCAGGTGGGTGTAAAGCGCGCTATGTGAGTAGCAGAACCGGATTCGTTACGAACTTGTTCTCTTACTAGTTACTACTACTTTATTATCGACAACGGGGGTTGCCAAATTGCTGTTTCACTTTTTTTTTTTTGTTATTAGCGCTTTTTTATTGACAGTGGGGGTTACCAACTTACTGTTTTTGACTTTTTGTCACAAGAGCTAACGGCTCCTCAGCTTACAAAATTCCATCTACCAGTGGCAGTGGCCACTAATGCCCTAATTAAGAGATCAATGTCTACATTGAAAATAATCAACAGATTCTTTAAAGAAAGGAATCAACAGTCTCAGACGGCCAAGAATAATATTTTGGCGGGGGCCAGTGACCCATCTACACAGATCCAACGGCCATTATAGCTCATATAAAATTTTAAATGGGTCTACATTAAATTGGATGAGGCGTTGGCTTTGATGCATGATTCTGAAGCAAAAAGACCTTATAGGTTTTAGCGCTGCTCCTGTGCTCTACGACTGGTTCTGATGCTGAGGAGAGGTAGGTGACAACTACGGATCAGTCATTCTCCCTTTTAATTCCATGAGGCGCCGGCTGATAAGGAAGGTTAGATGGTGGGTACTCTCGAAACGAGGAAATATATATATATATATATATATATATATATATGCAGGTAAGTTTCTGTCCAGTTCAAGGTCAAAGAGAGGAAAGGTACGCAGGGGCTCAAGCTCCAAAGTCTGGTCTGAAATCGGTGTACGTACTCGACGTTACAGAAGCTAGAAGCATGGGGCCGACGACAAACGCGAACAGCCAGCCTCTGTTGGTTGGCCTGCAGTCTCATGCCCGGCTCAGGGATTTGTCGTCGGAAGAGGTGGAGGAGTACTTGTCGCATGAGCCAATCGCTTGCGGAAGCTGGCCGCGGCTCATTGCCTGGGAGTCCAGGTTCCTCTGGTGCCTTTCCGGGGCTTCCATCGTCGTGCAGATTTTCAACTTCATGCTCAGTTTGGTAACCCAGATGTTTACTGGGCATCTGGGTGCCGTGCAGCTGGCCGGAGCGGCGATTGCCAATGTCGGGATTCAAGGTTTTGCTTATGGTATCATGGTGAGCCTTCTTTTCTGCTGCTATTTAATTTAATCCATTAAAGGTTGCATCCGAAGGGAGTTTAATGCAGTTACACTATCTATCTTCAATTTGATATATACTTGTTAGGATTATAGGTGATTAGGGGCAATTTTAAAATAAATTAATTTTTTAAAATATATATCAAACAAGGGTAGAAAATACTGTTCATTTTCCAAACCACTTCCGCCCCATAAACCGATCGCTGATAGATTGAACTGCGACTTGAGACTTGAGTTTCATCCTACCAATCTCTATGAAAAAAGATTCCAATCCTACGTCATATAATCTAAATCAATATGTCATCTTGACCACCATCTACCCGCCATCTTCTCCTGCTTTATTTCACTAGATTTCAATTTCAACGACTCAAAAGCTACCATTCAATTCAAGCTAATCAATCCAATCGTCATTCTCTCGTCCAAGATTGAAATTCTTGAAAAAATCTCAAACCCCATTACCACACAAACGAACGCCATGAATTAATTTGTTGTTCAGGGGTTAGTGGGTTAGTCTTTCTTACGAATCTCTCACAAGTCACAATCACAAACAGCCGGTCCATTTATCTCTCTCTCTCGTGGTTATGAATACCACATATGGGATATCCACCCAATATTCGAAATCAACGTTGAGAAATGAGAATGATGTGTTAGTAGCACTCTGCACCTACTACACGGAACACTCCCACATGTAATAAAAGGCAGACACGTACGACCAGTTGGTTAAAGAGTGTACACAACTAGCAAAAGAGTAGACCAGCGGATCTTATGTACTTATCAAAGGTCTCTCCAAAGTTATTTCAAATTTTCACCAATCTCTTTCGACTCTTAGACTGATTAGTGATTAACCCTTGTTGCTTTTAACTTTTTTTGCTTTTTTATTCAACTCACAACAAGAAAAACAAATTAATTGAAGAACACCCCATTAGAGTTCCATTTCTTTCACATATTTTATTCTGTTTTTATTGAATTAAATGTCATACCACAGGAAACAAAATATTTATTTTTTTCTTCGTATAAAATTTTGATTGCGGCAAGGGTGGGGACCAGGGGAGGACATGTTCAGAATTAAAGGGACATCTGGCTATGACCGAATGGTTCATTGCTTCGTCTTTTTAGCATGGTTTTCAAATCGCCCTTGATCCGGACGGTCGGATCCTTCGGTTCAGGAACCATCCAAGCAACTGGTTCGTTTTACCCCAAACTCAGTCCTTGGTCAAAAATCGTTGAATCAGTCAACGATTCATTGACTTGGGTGATCGAACCATCGACCCGTCGACCCATTTAATGGTTTTGGCCGTTTTTTACTTTTAATTATTTTTTTTTATTTTTATTATTAGAACGAACCATCCGTTCGAATCAGATAGTTGAACCATCAACCCAAAAACCGGTAACTAAAACGGTTCTACTTTCTGATTGTTTTTTAAAACCATGCTTTTTAGTAAATAAGTTATTAATTAAGTAGGTTGCCAGCCCCTCAGAGTTCTGTTTGTTTTCAGTACAAATTTGTATGGATCGATAGGAATTTTGTATTTGATTCAACTTTGCATCCACTTATTTATAATTAAGATTTTCACTTCTACCTAGTATAAAATATACACTTTTTATCTCCTTTCCATCCGTTGGTACTTCAAATTCCTCCTTCCTCTTAATTTGATCCTCTCATATAAAGTGAGAACCACATAATTTTGCTTCCTATTTTATTCTTCTTTTCAACAAATAACTTTCCTCCCGTGTCTATTATGGAACCCAACTATTTTATTTTTGATTTTACTTCTCCCTAACAAATAAGACAGTCATATTTGAAGTATAATTTAAACTAATCAGCTGATTTACACTAAGGCTATGTTTGGTATGAAGGAAAATGCAGGGAAAGGTAAGAAAATTTTTACATTGTATAGGTTTCCCTCTTTTTCCCTACCTTTTCCTTCAGACCAAATATAGCCTAAAAGCTCAATTTGAAAGGAATACAAATATATACAGTAAAAATATAAAATACAAGGTTTAAAACTCTACATATTTGTATTCATACTCTTTCCAAACTGAGCAAAAGGCTTAGTTTAAAAGGAGTACAAATTTGTACTTTACATATTTGTATTTGTACTCCTTCGAAATTGAGCTAAAATAAAAATTAAATTTACACTGCAAATAACCACATCCTTATTGATTAATTAAAATAATAGGGGTGATTATATGGGCATGGCCCTACACAGATCCAAAGAAAGAATTGAGCTTTCCACAAACACAATTAATATATTGTGTGATGCTCAAAAGACAAGAAAACAATATATTGTGTGATAGAATATATTATATAAATCGTGGGTAACTTCTGGCCCGCCAACCCATACTGTCCTAGTGTAAGCCTGAGCTAAATAGGATTTTGGATAGAAAACTTGAGATCGGCTTGGTCAGGGCAAGTCCGTGCTCACACCGTCCCAACAGCCTCTTGCAACTTTCCCATCAGGAATATTTCTTCATGAAATAAAGCACATCAGTACGGAGATATTCCCAATGCAAGGCTGTAAAGGCTGCTAGAACGGGTGTTGCTCTGATGGAAGTTGAACTCAGAAAACTTAAGTTCAAACTTGAAATTTTGTCAGTCAAACCGGCCAAACAAGTTGCCTAGCTATAGCAATTTGGTATGTTTTAACTTTTCACCATAGCCATAGTTTTTGAACCGCCGTTGACCCGGACGATCAGACAATTTGGCCCAAGAACCATCCAGACAACCAGTTCCATTTTATCCTAAACCCAATCCCTAGGTTCATGTGTGTGAAAATATTTGTAGTATGCAAATGAAGTACTTAACCATCCAGACCTACGTGACCCATTTTTTCGTTGAGAGAGAGAGAAGAGGGTTTGATATGGTGGTCCAACTGTCCAATATCTGTGGGAAACAGTACAAGTATTTAAACCTGACCTTTGTTTTCTTTGAGAGAGAGAGAGACACTAAAGGAGAAAAAAGCGGAGGAATATTGAGGACATGTAGGTATAAAAGAAGAAAGAAAGAAAAAAAAAAGGAATAGGATGCAGACATGTAGCTAGAGATATCATAAACATAACAAAGGAATATTGAGGACACTCAACTTGGAAACCGTCATAGGAAGAGAAAAGAAGGAATGGTAGTTGACACTTAGCTACCTAGTTTTTCTTTGTAAGCCCCCTTTTCAAAAACACCTTTCATTTCAACTGTTTTTGGCTCCGATGAGACGAGATGACCTCAAGACAACAACTCGAAATCGTGTGCATTCGGATCTGTTACCAATCAGACGCTCCCAATATGTCCCAGCGTTTTATTGGTTCGATTTGATTGAATTTTTTTTTTTTTTTTTAAATCGAACCGAAAACCGAAATTTCTAAAATCTTAAAACCGAGCCAAACCAAAAATCGAAATAAACAAACCGAATTAAACTTATTCGGTTCAGTTCAGTTTTCAGCTTGATAACCGAATTTGAACACCCCTACTGATGCCCAGCAGTGTTTTTTCTTTTTATTTTTTGTGGGAAAAATAGCCCAATAACTGAGGGTTCAGTCAGCAAGCAACATGCCCTCAAAAACTGGAGAGGGAATCAAGATCTTCTAACCACACAACATTTCATGTGTATTTATTGTTGTCATTTATGGCTAATGGACCGACCTCATGTGCATCCATCCCACTCTGTCCCTACCCCTGATTCCCCAGACACCCGTCCCACAAATGTATAAACTTCACTAAGTGTAGCTATCAAATCCCAGGAGAGCTTTTGGAACTTCGGGCCATCCCCTAGCTATTATCATATTAGCATAGCAATGTTTTTAAAGACAAAAATACCTCCACAAGTCAGGCTTTGTCATCACAAATAAAGACTTTCTTATTCACTGGGTTGTGTACCCAACTTACTTTCCTAGACTCTTCGTGTTGACTGTTAGCTTTCAGCTACCTAACAAAACCATGAGCACATGGATTATTTTGATGCTTTGGAAGGTTAGTTGAAGATCTGACTTGGCCATGGTTTTCAAAACCGGACTGGACCGGATGATCGGACCGGAAAAATCAGGAACCGGTCATTTGACCATTTCCATTTTTTTCTAAAACCGTTGATTTTGGTCAGCAAACTGTTGAACTGACCGATTAATCATTCGAACGGTTTTGACTACTTTTCAAATTTTTATTTTTTTATCAAAACGGACTGGCAGTTTGGATCAAATGGTCGAACCGTTCGAACCGGTAACCGGACCCCTAACCAGATCGGTTTTAAAAACCATGGACCTGGCTAATCCATTTTGATGTTAGTCTAGAGCCATCTATATAAATAGACCAAATGGAGCGTATTAGGTGCTTGGTCTCATTGGAGACTTAGGCTCAGTTTGGAAAGAATACAAATGCAAATAAAATACATACAAAATAATACAAAATATAAGATTTTGCACTCTACATATTTGCATTTGTGCTCCTTCCAAACTCAGCCTTAAGTTGTCTATTAAGCTTCCAAGGCTAAAAAAACTTCTGGATTGGAAGGGACTCTCGGCCAAGAAATTGACATAGACCAAGCTAGAACCTCCTTTGGTTTCCAGAAATTAATTCAAATTCTTTTCAACATTAGACCATCTCTCTCTCTCTCATTGTAATATTAATGCCCATTTCTTATTAAAATATAGAGTAGAATATGGTGACAAAATCCTTGCTCTGTGGGCCTCAAATGCCACCCTGCAGGCCAAAATAGAGCTTAAGCAGATTGATGCAGACTTCACCTTCAGTAGGATTTGAAGCTATTATCAGTATTTATTAGTTACCCAGATTAAATTTCTTTGTGATAGGCAGCTATATTAAATTTCTGGCAAGAATAAATTTGAAGATGCACTGATTGTGTCTCTTTACAACTTTGTCCCTCAGTTGGGGATGGCTAGTGCTGTGCAAACTGTGTGTGGCCAAGCTTATGGAGCAAAGAAGTACGCATCCATGGGCATCATTTGCCAGAAAGCCATCGTTTTGCATTTGGGAGCAGCCTTCTTACTGTCATTTCTCTATTTCTTCTCGGGCGACTTCCTTCGAGCCATCGGCCAGTCAGACGAAATATCAGCAGAAGGCCAAGTGTTCGCGCGTGGATTGATCCCTCAACTTTGGGCATTCGCGCTGAATTGTCCAATGCAGAGGTTCCTTCAAGCTCAAAATATTGTCAACCCCTTAGCCTACATAGCTGTAGGGGTTTTCCTCTTACATATGCTCCTCACATGGCTGATTATTTTTGTATTCAAGTGTGGCCTTCTGGGAGCATCTCTTACCTTGAGTTTCTCTTGGTGGCTCCTTGTCATCCTTACTGGGCTTTATATAATCTTTAACCCATCTTGCAAGCACACATGGACTGGGTTCTCTAGAAAGGCCTTCAAGGGGTTATGGTCCTACTTCAAGCTAACAGTTGCATCTGCTATCATGCTGGTGTAAGTGTACAAAGTAGAAAGTAGAAAGTAGAAAGCATTTGATGTGATACTGCTACATGGGAAAGGCCTCAAGCCCAGCCCATCTAAACCTGGGTGGTGGTTTGGGTGCCCATTGGGATGATGCCTGGCCCATGTTCAGTTCTCATCTTTATTACATGAGCTAACTATTTTCCATTTTCCAACATCTCTTGATACAGCTTGGAGATATGGTACAACCAGGGAATTGTACTTATATCAGGCCTCCTCCCTAATCCTACACTCTCACTGGACTCTATTTCTATTTGGTAAGTTAATGGTGATTCTGCACTATATTCCTCCACAAACATTGCCTTCATTTTCACTTTCGAAGCAATTATGATGGCTCTGTGGTTTATCTAATCTGCTTGAAATTCTCCAATTTGTGGATGATACCAGCATGAACTACTTAACTTGGGACATGATGTTTATGTTGGGTCTCAGTGCAGCAGCCAGGTTAGTATAATACTAATAAGGTTTAGTGGATAAACTAGACTTGAATTCCAAATTAAACCTTACAATCCACAATTTAATTAGTACAGTAGAACTCTACAGTAGATCTTAATCAAGTAAGGGATTTGGGCCTTGCAGTGTTCGCGTCGGTAATGAGCTTGGGGCCGGTCATCCGAAGGTCACCAAGTTATCAGTATTTGTCGTCAATGCAACCAGCATCACCATCAGTGTGATCTTCTCTGTATTCGTTTTGCTATGTCGCACTGCATTAAGCAAGCTTTTCACTTCTAGTGATGAAGTTATTAGTGCAGTTAAGAGCTTGACTCCATTGCTTGCAATCTCAGTACTACTCAACGGCATTCAGCCCATTCTCTCAGGTAAATATACATTGCACAATACTCATATAGCAACTGTGGACCGATTTGAGCCCTGCTGGGCTTAGTTTCCATGAAGGGCTCGTCCTTATCTGTATGTTTGATAGGAGCAAACTTATGGCCCATATATTCTACAGTTAATGAGTTCCAAATTAGGCTGTCAATGGGTCTGGTCTGGTTCGGGACAAGTTGGACCAGTTCCGAAACGATTACAAATTGGCTCTATGAAATAGACCCAGAACCGAACCAATTATTAATCGAGATAATTGGGTTTGACCTGATTATACTTGACATCTAAAATTATTTATGGCATAGAAAGTTAGAACCTTTTTTTTATTTTTGATAATATAACCTTAATGAAAATGACACTAAATGGTATTGTGTTTATACATTGATAAAACAAGTGTTTTTAACTAAAATTACCCTATGTACTGTTTATGAAATGTATAGAAATCACAAGATACTCTGTACTTTGTGCCTAGTGTCACTTTGGTCCTCAAACTTTAAAATGCAATAATTCAGTATTCGAACTTTCAAAACGTGATAATCCAATACCTTCCATTAATCAGCAGTTAATCTGTCGTTAAGTGACATTTGAAAAGGACACAAATGCCCTTTGAATGCCATTTAATTTTCTTTTTCCACCATCTAGACATTGACAAAAATTTAACTGTCTCAAATCCTCGCTTCTTCCATTCAAGAAAGTTGGGGTTACATTTGAGTGGGCATTCTGGTGACCCCAACTTTCTTGAATAGAAGAGGTAAGGATTTGGGGCTATTAATTTTTTTGTCAGTGTTTGGATAGTTGATAAAGAAAATCAGATAACACTCGAAGGGAATTTTTGTCTTTTTAAAATGTCACTTAACAGCTGATTAGTAACTAGTTAATGGCAGGTACTGAATTGTCACGTTTTGAAAGTTCGGATACTGAATTATCGCATTTTAAAGTTTGGAAATCAAATTGACACTAGACCCAAAAGACAAGGTACTAATCGAGAATTTTCCCTATTATTAACTAGATGATCAATTCGGGTTTTAATCAGTTTGGAATAGCAAAAATCAGTCCCGACCCACTTATAATTGGGACACAAATCTCAGAACCAAAACCAATACAATTGGTTCAGCTGGTTCAGTTCCAAAATGTTGTTTCTAGTGTTTCTTATTGGAAACTTTTATTTGGTATGTCATTTAAAAGATTTTGTGACTTCAGGTGTGGCTGTTGGAAGCGGATGGCAAGCCCTAGTGGCCTATGTTAACCTCAGCACTTACTACGTTATAGGTCTTCCTATTGGTTGTGTTCTTGGATTCAAATTGGGCATGGGAGTAAATGTAATCTCTCTCTCTCTCTATATATATGATGCAGATGCAGAAAAGACATGTTATGAGTTTTGACCAATCAAAATCCACACATGAATCTTGATAAATAACACCTGATTGGCCACCACATTTATGATACTAATTGATTTGTCAAAAACTTTTCAGACATTAAATCTTCCCGATATAATAGTCGAACCCATATATATCTAACATTTTGAAATTGTACTTTGTAGGGGATTTGGTGGGGAATGATTTTGGGAGTTGGTCTACAGACAATAACCCTCATCATCCTAACTGCCAGAACAAATTGGAATAAGGAGGTATCTCCATCTTGATTTACTTATATAAACTCATTAATCATTATGCCCTAAAATGAATCAAAGAGTAACCACTGAAGATCCCTTGTAGGTTGACAAAGCTGCTGAGCGCATAAAGAGATCAACTGATGAAGAAACTCTAAGCTTAGTGGAAAGCGTTGCCTGATCGTTCCTGGCTTGAAGAAAATTTTCATAGGATGCAATTAGCCCTCTTTTCTTGCACAAATATGAAATGAGGTGCAGTTAGTTTTGAAGATCAGCCGTTTGAACTTCCAAGCATCAACAGAAAATCACTTTAGCAAAAGCAATCTGATTATGGAAGAGTAGTTGCTGCCATCGTTGGAGATTCTTTTTGTTTCCTCCTCTCCAACGCATTGTAGTGATGTAGAAACAAATTCTCTGATTAATATGCAATTTACTATTAAAATTATAAAATATATTATCTTAGCTTCTGTTTCTGCCTCCGGTTGAAATTGTCCATTAAAGGTTGTAGACAATTGGCCCTTATTGCTGCTTCTTGGTTGTGGGCCATTTCTTTCAGTTGCAAGAAAGAGTTGTCATTTGTATCAAGCGGCAGACTGGTTACTGGTTAGCTCGTAAAGCTCTTAACAGTCGAGAGTGTAATAGTGAATTCAGGTTTAGTGATGCATATGTAAGGGGAAGAGCTACCCCCAGATTTGTGTAGCTCATCTTTTTCTATCAGAAAAAAAAAAAGAATTGTCATTTGCATACACCATCTAGAGTACCGATTGATCAAATTCTCGATACATTAATTCTTGTGAAAATTATGGCGTACCCCACCTTACAAATTTCTATCTGAAACCCCCCACTTATCACCCATCTCCCCCCTGAATTGTGTCGAACTGCCCCACCTGTTATTAATAGAATCAATAATTTGCCCTTTTGCGATCGAGTATTGATACTTTCAACCTTGCTCAACACATCAATAACATTCAAGCAAAGCTTACAATATGTACTCCAAATCATTTCTCTCCAATTGTTGCCATATAGAGTTAATGGTAAAGAAAAAGTATGGAAGCTTTTGGGAAAAGTACAGATGGGCCCAATTCAGAATTCTGAAATCCAGCCCAGCCGTAGTAGGTCATAAAAAGACTTGTAAATATAGCTTTTGGAAAGTTTAGACATATGCCCGATTAGGTGGCAAGTTAACATGGCTTCTATGTCAAAACTTCAATTTCCCCTTGAAAAGACAAAAACTAAAATGCCCTTATCACAAAAATAGGGCTCACTTGAATCTCTCCCTCTTTCCCAATCTCCCACTGCATTCTCTCCCTCTCTTTGTGTTGAGTTCATGATCATGTTCTGTATGCATTTAGAGAATTCACATTTCTTTCCATTGGGATTGATCAGGGAAGAGAGGAGACTAAAGAGTGGAAGAAGCTTGTTTAGTGGACTCCCCCAAAATTGGGTGAGATAAAGATAAATTTTGATGCTTCTTGGGGAAATGCTCAATTGGTAGTATTGTGAGGAATCATCGAGGACAAGTTCTTGACGTTAAAGCCTATAACGTGGGGATAACAACGAATCAATAATTAACATGGTTGAGGCCTGGGCTGCTATGGAAGCTCATAACATGGCTCTTAATTTCAAGGGTTCTCCCATCACTATTGAGGGAAACTCTAAATTGCTTATTCTTTGCTTACAACAAGTTTTGGACCCGCCCTCGAGATTGAAAAACATCATTAGTGATTGTCTAGAGATAAAGAAGATGTGTGAAGTTAGTCGACTACAACCATGCTTTTCATGAAGCAAATCAAGCTACAAACTGGCTAGCAAATGAGGCACAGAGAAATAAGGACAAACTTGTTGATCTCAACCCGAGGGACTCTCTCTTGGGACCTTAGCGTTATTATTTTTGGACATTTCAAGAGAGAGAGAGGTGTAGGTATTTTAGGCCCCCCTATAGAATGGGATTCCCAATCTAGAGTCTTAAGGAGTAAAGAGCTCATAACAAAAAAACCCCAAAAAACCTAAAATTAAGAAAATAATAAAATATTAATAAACCATTAACAATATATTAGTAAAATATTAATATTGTACTAAACATAATAATAATGTATAAATAAAATATCGATACAATATTAAAGTAATAATATTATTATTAATAAAATAATTATATTAATATCAATATAGTATAATTAAAGTAATAATAAAATACTAACATATTAATTATTAAATAATTTTAAATTAATAGAATATTAATAAACTAATAAGAAAATAAAATGTAATAAAATAAATAGGCTAATACAAAATTAAAAATTTTTAGTTGATTCTGATTCCAACAACAATCAGAATTCAGTTGCAATTCTCAATTGAACCAAACAACACTACAAGAAAAACGAGCTAGGCTGGTGCTAGCTAAACCGCCAGCATAGACATGAGCCGGCGGTTCAATGGCCGCCTTCTATAGTTGTATCGCCCTAGGTCATGGACGTCAGCCTAGAAGACAAAGACCATCGTCCTAGGGACCCGGTCCAACCATTCATTTGCTAGTGGTGTTTAGAGAACCGTCAGCTTATATAATGCATGACAATGGTCCAAACCGCTGGGATAGGCGGCCTTGACCGTCGGATTAGATTCATTTGTCATTTCCATAAACCACCGCCTTAGCTAAATTATGTAATCAAATCCAGTAGTTTTAACCACCAACTTAGACCGAATTGTCATCTAATTAAATCGCCACCATAAATGTTGTATTTCATCAAAGGTGGCGGTTCGGACCGCCGGCGTAGACGTTGTATAAACTGTCGGTTTAAGTATAATGATTTGCCAAAGGTGGTGGTTTGTATGACTGTCGGCGTAGGTTTTTAATTTTTTTTAAATAAGAATATCAGTTGACACCTACTAAAACCTAAGGCATAAAATTAATAAAACAAATGCATGGTGCATATTGATTTTTTAATAAAAAAAAAAGCATTTCTTTAATTATGAAACTGAAACTTGAACCAAGCATTCAATACAATCAATTCTGATAATCTAATTTGCACTTCTACTCAAGTTCTGGTAAGCTAATATGCATTACTAGTTTTTCAAATGACCAATGCTTCATAAACTTCTAAAGACCACCAAAATAGCCAAGGGAGGTTTTCTTGCAGCATCTTGGATCCATTGCGATGACAATATCACCCTAATTCCTTTATTTGAACCATTACTTGGAAATATGCATCCACAGCTCTTCTCAATAACTCTAGGAAGTTGACATCGGGTATTTTATTCATGTTTACATCAATGGCACACAAGTGTTTCTAGAATGTGAAGTATTGGGGTGGGCCTGTAACTTGACATTTACATCACTCAATATTTTAACAGATTTTTTATGGGCTTTATTGGGATTTCAATAGATTGGGTCTTCAAGCCAATGATGCTGTAAGAAAAAAGCTGCATAAATGTTTCCCCTATAAAACATGTATTTATTTCTCCTATTGAGTTTGTTAAGATGGTTGGTCCTTAAATCCCTTCGATTTTTTTCTTTCTTTTGCTCTTCATTCTTCAAAGCCCTGGCTAATACTCCCTATTGCTACTTGGCCATGCTCTTACAATTAGAACATTTTGTTGATAAGATTTCTTGATCATTGTGAACATCAGAAAAACCGATTCACTTGCCACTTGGGCTGAAAATGGAGTCGCCACCCATCAAGTTAGGAGATGAAGGTGATGGGACCTCCGGGGAAATGATTTTCTAAAACATTTTGTTTTAACAGTGACTCCAAAGCCCAAGGCACCGGTCCAACCAGTCTAGGTAAGGCTCGGATGGGAGAGGGAAGGGGTTAGGCACCCCTCTCCCGAGTCCAATAGGTGGGGCCCACATGGTGTCCCATGACAAGAAAGTAAAAAACAGGGATAGAATATCTAACTAATCTGAATCCATCAGGAACAAACCATATTAAAGAGAATAAACCGAAAGACTAGAAAAACACAGCTAATCAATTCTAGAGAAGTTACATATTAACTATTATTCCAGCTAATGAAATTAATTGGAAGCAAATCCTTCAACCAGGACTAAAATAATATAAAAGATAACTAATCGATGCAGCATCAAAATAAAAATCAGAAATATAAGAAGAAGAACACGAAAGAAATGAACACGGAAAGATGATCGGTATGAAGATGGGAAAACTAAAAATAGTCATGCAAATAACTTGCTACTTGATAATCTTCTTTGCATGATATGAAAGCTATAGAAGAGAATGCACAACTAGAAACTATCTAAAAAAGAAATAAATAACAGATCAATTAAACCTGCTACTAAGTAGCCTGGAAAATGCATTAGAAAGGCAACGGCGAAAATGTAAAGATAAGAAGATAAAAAAAATTAAAGAAAACAAAAGAAAATAAAAGAAAGTAAGGAAAAGGAAAGATGAACACAAAAGTGGAGTAACCATCTAACATTGAGATTTAAACTTAATATAACATCAAAGTAATTCAAAATAACACGAAGACGGAATAAGAAAATTAAAACTAACAGAGGAGCGAATAGCTAACAAAAACTATCAAAACGGATGAGAGAAGAAATTATCAGAAATAAAGAAAAGACTATTAGAAACTATCGGAAATAGAAAAAGACTATCAGGAGCAAGGAATTAACAGAGGAACAGAACTAAATTAGAACCAATAGAGAATCGGCTTCTCCTTTCCCTCATTCTTTGACCATGCATAGATAAGAAGCCAGAATATGAAAATGAAAGCATGAGAGCAGCGAGAACAAGTTGAGGGAAGATTACCTACTTGCGCTTGCTCCCAAAACGTGGTCGGTGGGGTTAGATACCTCGATGGGGCGAATAATGATCTACATCTAGATTTCAGCGAAACCTGGGTTGTTTGGCCAAGTTGAGATCGATGCTGCAGGTGCTCTGTTCGAACGCAAGTGTACTCTGGTTGGGTCTGATGGTCGATACAGAAGAAGGGTAAAAGAGGAAAGAGAGGAAAGACGGAGAAAGGAGAGGGAAGAATGGAGGGTGCCAAGCAAAAACGCACAACAAAGAGGCTTCTCTTGCTTTGTCCCGCCACTAGTTCGAGTGGAGGAGACGATGAATAGTCTCTCCCTCCTTAACCTCCTCAATTAGGGTGAAATGAGTGAACCGACTCCCTTTTAAGTGGGTTATGGGTATTTTCGTAATTTCAGAGATGTTTGGGGGCAATTTTGGTAATTTTCGGTAGGTTGGAATAAACCGGGTCCAAAGATTGAATTGGATTCTTGGGTCAATGATGGGTGGTTCTGGGTCAAGAATGGAGGGTTGGTATGGGGTCTGATTGTAGATGGGGGTTCTGTGTGTAATGACTAATGAGATTGGCCAAAACGAAATCTTTTTGGATGGAAAGGTTAACGAGGGAATTTTTGGCTGAAATTTTGTAGGGTGGGGTCCTCGAAATTTCTGGGTTGATTGACGGAATCAGATTGGCCCGACTAGGCCCGGATTGGGCAAATCTAGAAAGGATTCAATTCGGTTAATTTGGGACTTAAAATTGAATCTTTATGTGATGAAGAGGAAAATAAAGGCAATTTTGGATGAACATTCTCTAGGTAAGGTTTTTGGGTAGTCTGAGATGATTGGTAAAATCCGATTGAGCCAACTAGGCCTGGATCGGGCAGATTTGTAATCTGGTCAATCTATAACCTTGAAATGGAATCTTTGGTATGATTAAGGGTAAATGGAGGTGTTTTGTGCTGGAATTTCATATGTATGGGTTTTGTGGTATTCTGGGGTGATTGGAAAAGTTTAATTGGCTTAGATGTGTTCGGATCAAGTGGATATGGGTTTTTTGGCATTCTTTGGAATCTTTGTTTGGATGGGTGAACGAAGGAATCTTGAGTTCAAATTTCATGGGTAGGTGTTTCGAGGTGTTCCGGGTTTAATGGTTGTGTCTGATATAATGGTTGAGGTGTATGTGAGGGTTGATTGGGGCCATCGGATAGGTATCGGGCAGGTTTAACGGTAGATCTGAGGGCTCTCGGGGTGAAATTTGGGTTTTCTGGGTTTTTAGGTGTTTTGGAGAGGTCGAAAGGGTCTGATAGGGTGTTTGGGGTGAATTGAAGGTTCAAGTAGCGGACTGAGCAAAAATCGGGTGCTAACAATCATTAGGATAGGTGAAATGCTCCAATGTAGATAGAAAAATTTGGTACCTATCTCCTCACATGTGCATCGTCTCTCTAAGGAGTTCAAATAGTGTTCCACCTTTCTGTGGTAGTTGGGACTACTTTGGAGTGTCTAGAGTGATTGCAATTCCATAATCAAAAGAAGTTACAAAGACCATTCTCGATCTTAGTGCGCTAAGAGAAAGAGTTTTACCATGTGTGTTGGCTAGAAAAGAGTTGAAAGGCATTATAGTTGATTCTATTTTGAGAGGATAATTTTTTGGGAAAAGTACGGATAAGCCCATTTCAGAATTCTAAAATCCAGGCCAGCCCATGCAAAACCCAAAATGACATTTAAATTCAACCTTTTCAATCTTAGGATAGATTCCCACGCTAACTCAAAGCGCTACAGAACCTTCCATCACCTCTTCGTTCGTTTTCCCGCCTGCCTAGATGTAACCACTTCCAGTTTTCTAGTGTTTCTGCTCACCATCTCTTTAGTGGCGAGCTCTCTTAATGCAATGACAACGACAGATTCTAGGGAGTTATTGGCGAAGAAGACGTTGGCATTATTGAACAGAAGTAGCAGATCGCAGAAGAACTTGTTGTTGCAACTGTTGTATCGCCCTTCTTCCAGCTGAGTCTGCACCAATTCGAGGTCTACGTGTTGCCGCACTAAGCTCGTATACTTGGCCACCCTTCTTCGCAGTCGATTACAAACTAGTTTCTGAGCATTCTAAGCGGCATTCTGAGGTTTCTGAAATCTAGGGCGAAAGCGAGACAACAGAGGGAGAGAGAGAGAGAGGAGGAGGAGGAGGAAGGAGAGAATGAGAGTGCGAAAGAGGAGTTATGGGTTTGGGAGGAAGAAAGTTGCAGGAAGAGGAGAGTTAAGAGTGGGAGAGACAACGAAAGAGGAGGGAAAGCGAGAGAGATCTAAATAGTGGGCCCCATAAGGATCATCTTAGTCTTTACAGGTTTATTAGTAACTTTGAAATTAAAAAAAAATAATAATAAGGAAAATCTGAGTTGGCGTGGGAATCTGTCTTAAGATTGAAAAAGTTGAATTTAAATGCCATTTTGGGTTCTGTATGGACTGGCCTAGACTTCAGAATTCTGAAATGGGCTTATCCGTACTTTTCCCTATTTTTTTTATAAATAATTGAGATCATTTTATTAAATAGGAACAAAGGACAGCTACAAAACATCAATGCAGCTAATCAAATAGTACAAAATAAACTCAAGAGAAGAACCCAAATACACAGTAGAGAGAAGAAAAAAAAACTATTAGGCCACGTTTGTTTGGGTTGGAAAATCGAATCGGGGTAAACTTTACACCCAAGTTCGATTTTACACATGTTTGGAAAGAGTGTAATTTTACACCATAAATCGGTGTAAAACTCTTTTTTGAATTTTTTTATACGGACAATTGATGTAAAATATACATTGAAATTGTTTGTGTAAAACTAACATCTCTTTCTTGTTGTTTTTTCTCTCGCTGGCACCGATGCATATCTGTCAAACATCCAGGAGGGAAACCCAGCAGCGGCAGCGGCAGTATGAGATTCATCTCTCCCAAGGCGGATCTGAACCCAGGGCGGCAGTGGCAAAACTCAGTTGCAACAACAGCATGAGATTTCTCTCTCCCAGGGTGGATCTGAACCCAAGGCAGCAGCAGTATGCCCAAGGCGGATCCAAACCTAGGGTGGCAGCGGCAAAACCCAGTTGTAGCGGCAGTACGAGATTTCTCTCTCTCTCTCTCTCTCTCTCTCTCTCTCTCTCTCTCTCTCTCTCTCTCTCTCTCTC
>NW_010729280.1:431965-468542 GCF_000365185.1 Nelumbo nucifera | reverse complement strand
AATCATACCCGACCTGACAGAAGCTTAGGAGTGAGTGCACGAGGTGGCTATAAAAGGCTCCCTACCCCCAAGAACAAGGTACGTGAACTTTGCGCCATCTTGTCCGGGTTCCCCCCGGAGCTTCCCCATCTTCTCTGTTTCAGGCCCCCTGTAGCTCCGTTCAGAGGCAAGGTCGTTGGCAGCTAGGACCAGCCAGATTGCACACCATCAATTTACTCCACTACTTTATTAATAAATATTTATTTTTATTAATGCAACCTACACCTTTATGGTTAGTTTTTTCCATCTTTTTTAAATTTTTGAATGTGTGAGCTATGGTTGAGTTTGTTATGTTATGATAGAGTTTAAGATGGATTGAGATAGACTATATAGAGTCTTAGAGTCTATGACTTTGAGTTTCAATAAGACTGATCTGTCAGCCTATAAATATGGTGTAACTATTATATCAAGTAATGCAATTAAATAAACCTTCTCTAATATCTCACACAAAGCATGCAACACAGTTAACTTCATTGTCTATCATATAAATATATCCTGGCAATAGTCTCAAAAGCTAAAAGGAGAACTATGTCTTCAAAAACTAGATTTCAATGATACCTATTTCCATATTTTACTCATAACAGGTTGGATTTTTTATGAGAAGAGGAAGAAGAAACAAAAGCAATTTCATTTTGAGAAACATAGAGCCAACGGAAGCTTCGATTTAGAGATCAACAAACATTCCATCTCTGACACAAGATATTAGGTTTTGTTTGATCAAAAAAGCAATAATCAGATTGCTTTCCAAGTGAAGCTTGGAATACCCAATTTTGATTTGCACTGGAGAGCCTTGCCAAAGGTCCCTAGAAGCTTCAGGGATTTAAGATGGAAGTTGCCAAAGGCCAACTAAACCTTAGAATGGTGTTTGATAATTTCCAAAATAGGACCTGAAAATAGAATGTTGAAAACATTCCGAAGTTAAAAACGTGGCATTCGACATTTTAGTAATTTGAGACTTACTTAATTGCTACTAGTGAAACACAATTAAAGTGATAATCCAGTTCTCTTACTCCTAAGTTTAGGTTCAATGTAATCTGTAAAGTATTGCCCAGATTTTTTACCCAAGAGGGGGGAATTAGGTCTAAGGTTTTGTGCCTTTTTCTTCAAGGTCGAACCCAAGGGACCTTCAAAGCTTTTTCAATGCATGGCGAACTAAGTGTTTCAGTAGGAGGAAATTTTCTATGGTTTCTGTTCCATTTTGCCATCTGCTAGATTTTATGGTCTGAAAGGAACTTGAATTTATGGCCATAGGTTCCAGACCTAATAATTCTAAAATGTAAGCATTTTAAATTTGGAATCCTTTAACCATTTATGCCTTAGTCATGTTTTTTGGTTAATGAGACAAAAACTTAAATCACCCAATGGATTTGTATACACTCCATATGGAAAGTAACTAGGACCATACAATTTGTTTCTTGATAAAAACAAACTGGTGCAGTGGTAAAAAAAATTAGTTTTCGAGTATGAGAACATGGGATTGAGTCCAAGAGCAGCTACTTTGTGCAAAAATGGCAAAAGTCCATATGCTGTTTATCCCTCACAAGACACCACACCAGATTGCTGGAACTAGTATTGCATAATGGTCTTCTAATAAAAACAAATGGGTCAGAAGAAATTTAATGAGATAAAGTACAAAAAGATGGAAGACAGAGAAAAACATACCCTGGCTAGTCACTATTCATCCCCCCAAAAAATGATAGCACTAAAGAAAAACAGAAAAGTTATAAAGAGAGGATCATATCTGAATACAATTCATTCCCCATGCATCTTCTGGTCAAGGATTCTGCCAACTCATTCAATGATCTTCAAATGCAAGGAAAGTATGACCAAATAATCAACCAAGATAGTGCTCCTTCACCTCTCAAGGACTGTAGGTCTTCATAGGATGAATTTTATTTTTAAAAAGAATGACATTTGGTTTTTGTGGTTGCTACTGTAAAGGTGTTTTGCCCTGCCCCCATTATGAATTTTCTAGATTAGTGCATAACTGAAACACTTGACTTGCAATGTAAATCAAAGCCTGTATCAACTATGAAGGTTAAAAAGGGCTGGTTTCCAACAACATTGTACATTTCTGTTCATGGTCTCCTCTGCACGGCTTGGTGTCTCTCTATGTATTCCACACATGCATCATTGTACACTTCTATTCAATCATTTCAGTTCCAGCCCATAATATCGAGGACAAAGTGAACCTAAGAAACTGCTCTGGAGTGGTAGAAGAACATTGTATAGGACCAGCTATTCTTGGTGTAAAGGTAAAATCTCAGGCTAAACGTGAGAACATGGGCTTGAATATGAAGGCAGCCACTTTGAGCCAAATAAGGCCAAAGGATAGGACCATATCCAATCTATCCCTCCCAAGACTCTAGATAATTAGGAGTTGACTTTGAAACACCTCTAATTTTGTATTGTGGCAATCAAGTTGTGACTAGCACTAAGTATATTGAGGTTGGTCTTCATTTCATCTGGGAAAAGGTTATGTTTGGTGATATTTTTTTGCCATTTGTAAATCAGAAGATCAATTCGATGATTCTTAGAAAAGGAGTTGTGAAGGTACTAAAAGATAATATTTTCATCAAGCTGGGCATAATAAATATCTATGCTCAGCTTGAGAACTGTTGGGTTTTTACCTAGTTTCATTATATGTTATTTCTTTATTGTGTCGGGGCATAATTATCCTACATTCTTACATACATCTTTTTCCTTTTTTAGAATCCTAAATACCATAATGATTCTATTTTTTTTTTTACCAAAACCCCCTGCATCTTCTTTTCTCAATTTAAAATAGATAAGTCCTCTGCTCCTGAAATGCCAAAGTTGTTTCTAGTAAAATTTATGATCACCAAATGTAGGAATCATATCTTTCCTACTTCTAACCATAGAATGATTAGGATCTTAGATTTACCTGATAAACAAGTCTACAGGAATGCTAGTTATGAGTCATTGTCAGGTCTACCAGGAATATTCCTAATATCTTCTTAATGATAAATGGTCTATGGCTAGTGATGATGCATGAGATTCGGGTAATAAGAGCTTATAGTATCTCATTCAAATGTTGTTCAAATAAAATAACATATAAATGATTTTCAATGGGACACAAATATTATTTTCTGAAGTTCCCAAATTGGAAAAATCTTATTTTTTTAGAAGAATTGTGGTTTGCTTCCATATGTTCTGTACATCAGCTGTATCCTTCTTCCTCCTGTAGTTAAAGTAGTACCATCGTTTGAGTAGGATACTACCTCACAAAAGTATCATCTAATCCTGGAGCTGGTGACATTGTAATGGGATTTTTGGGATCTGTAATTATTTCTTTTGCTTTTTCAATGTTTAAACAAAGAAAGGTAACAAGCAATTTTCATTTTGTGGAGTTCAAGTTTGTGGAGGACATGGTTGTTTCATTTTGTATATGTTGTAGCTAGCTTTTAATTTTCAAGTGAACTTTATGGTATGGTTTGGTAGACCAAAGCATAATGATAAGGTGGAATTCATGCATGGATGGCACAATTATTCTCTGGAAAATTCCTTTGTCCAAAATTCACCAAGTTACTTGATCATAAGAATGCAGCTAATGGCACCATATGGAAGGTATGAAGGGAAGCCTAGGAATGTAAGAGACATACAAGATGGGATTATTTATTTGTATGCACCATATGAACCAGCTTGCTGTGTGTATACAAAGAACACATGAGGAGTCATATATATATATATATATATATATATATANATATATATATATATATATATATATATATATATATATATATATATATATATATATATATATATAGTGACCGTTATCTAACTGTTGGGATAAGGCATGGATGATGATGATGATGATGTGATGATGATGAATGTTATCTAATCTCCCTCAAGATGTCTCTATTCAAGATTCTTCAATCATTTCAGCTTCAGCCCATAATACTGAGGACAAAGTGGGCCTAAGAAACTGCTCTGGAGTGGTAGAAGAACATATTGAAATGAAGTTCATTCTAGAAGCATCAAAAACATGCTTTCTACTATTGCAAAGGAGTTGCCTATTAAGGAATGGACAAATTGGGATTCTCTTCTGATAGAAAATGGAAAGATCCTATCTTTTGCTGCTCTGTAACTCCCATGGCTGCTGGAATTGAATAGAGGGGTGGAGTATGGGAAAACAAGTATTCCTAGTGCAAAACAATCCTGATGCAAAGCAGTATATCAGCATGAGAACACAAGCTATGGTGTCTATTCTGTCGTGGTTGGCAAGGAATAATATTGCTCCCAATGACTCACTATGTGAACTAGAACGTTTTTTATTTAGGTTGCGTTCGGTTGGAATGCAAATGCTGAACCATTGCAAATTTTCACTATGGTTCAGATTTGCATTTGTTTGGTAAGGGTTCAAAAATACATCAATTTTTTACGCAAAAATGTGTATGGACTAAGATTTGCATCGCAAATAAGTGATAATATTGCTTCTTAAAAACCAAAGAAAATTTTGCTCTCGTCGTCTGTCTAAGTAAATAGGCATACCCATTGCATTGATTTCGACTATTTTCTCAAAAGCCCTCTTCAAGAGTTTGAGAGAGAAGAGAATGATTCTGAGATACGATAGAGGTAACGATCTCTGCCTTTGATTTCTGTAAATGAGAGAAGTAACTCTATTCTTACTTCGAATTCACTGATCTACCTTATTATCCAAATTCACTGATCTACCTTTATTTTCAGAGAGGTAAGTTTGATCGTTGAACACTGCTGAATTTCTTCTCTCCTTATAATTAGTTCAATGAGTTCTATCATTTGCTTTTGATTTCTTATCAATGTTCTAGCTTTTTGACATGATTTCTTGTTCAGAAACCATTTATCTTTGCCAATAAATAGTGATAATATATTTTGTGAAAATGAAAATGGCACCGATCTTCAGTTTTCATCTCATTATCTGTTAATGCCTAGTAATTTCTCAATCTTTTTCTCTCCTGTTTAGTATTACTCATTATCCTCGGGACTACTCTCTAATGAGCTTTGCGCATTGGTTTTGCTCTAAGTGTTTGTGTTATCAAGAAATAAATAAACTGAAATTAAAGGAAAGATGCTATGTTTTGCTCCAAGTGCTTTTGGTTTTGAAGTGTTAAGAGCCAACACCTTTCACTTTGCACCACAAATTGTTAGAGGCAGGCGCCTCAAGCCACTGTACTTTTCAAGGGAAATAGATTCTTTAAGACGGGGTAGAATCAGTGAAATGAGTAAAAAAAACAATAGAAGCTATTAGGGTTTAGGGATAATTTGAGCTTTGAATTGAACTGTTGAAGCAGAAAAGTAGAACATGCGAGTTTTCTTTAGTCTCAGAAAGCTCGAAGTAGGATCTGAAATTGTTGTTGCATGTTGCCTAGAAAATCCATATCCTCAAGTGGTTAAAACCAAAGAACATGTGAGTGCGTAGGTTCAAGCAGGAGATTTTTTTTTCTTCAAATTGCTAGTTTTCTATGGTTGATAACCCATAGCTTTATAACGGTTGAATAGAATTACCATCAGCGGATCTGCTATGGTTGGAGTGCTCACCACTGTGCTCTTACTATAGTTCTTTTTCATTGTCAACATGCACTCTATCTCCTTGGCCAGAATTATTTCACTTATTAGTTTCTTTTCTTATTTTCATCCTTTATTTTTTTATTAGTACCATGTAGTGGATGATGGGTGATGTTGGTCAGTGCGGATTTAATTTACTAATCATTATTAGGATTACTATTTAATGGATTCTTTTTATTTATTTAATTTGATGAACGATTATGCTTAAAAATTAAATATGAAAATAAAATTGCATTGATGTATAAAGAGAGGAAAAGAGCCTTGCCAAAATGCTATACAAATAATAGAAGACATCTAGTTTTGGAACCTTCAATCACATGCAAGTAAACTTGATTGTATCATCTTGTTTTCTAGTGTACTAGTGTTAAAACTCCCATAGGAGACATATGTAGAAAAAGTTGCTGCTCCACATGAGGAATTAACAAGTTTCTTTTGTAGCAATAAATATTCTTTGTGAATCTAAAGATATAGCATATGAATCTAGGTGGAATTTTATTGTTGGTTATATGTTCAATGATAATAAATTACAGGCTTCATTGACCAAAAATTCTTTGCCCTGAAGGCAATGAAAGGTGTAATATATGTTTTGATGATTTCCTTTCCCACAAATCATTCATTCTAATTTGGTAATTTAGATTAGTATTGGATGGTTCGGTTCCGATTGGTAACACCTTTCCTGATTAGATTTCAATCAGGAGAAGGAACTTTGGAACCTAGAGTTTAGACAGTTTATGTTACATGCGACATCATAGTATAAGAGTCTCTCAGGTCAAAACATAGGATTCAAATTGGTGAGAGAATCCCGAAACCATCTAATGTAAGAGAACCCAAGTGGGCACATGGTGTTTCCATGGAGATATATCTTCTTCCAATTACATCAAATACAGAGGTATTATTACAAAATTATTGTCATTGGAGGCCCAAAAGGCCATTAACACAACTGCAAGGTTTATGATTTCTTAAGCTACTACATCTGCAAAAGAGGAAACCTTCTTAGTAATATAAACAAGATCTCCCACCTTAATAACTTTTCCCCTTCCCTTGAGTGAGTGATTCCTTGCATACTAAATTAATTCTGGCCAAAGAAAACCTACAAACACCTTAACCATTTAATAACCTAAAAACACATTAGCATTTAAATTAGATATACATTCTTGCACAACTCAAGTCAATTCTCTTACCTTGTCCTGATGCTTTCGGCCTGGAAGCAAGACTATGTCTGACTGGAATTTCATAAGTGTTTCTGTTGGCTCAGGTCCTACAATGCCATTTTCTTGATTGATTGTGGGTACCTGATGAAAATAAGAATTTTATTTGTTCAGTTGTAATATTAGAATCTTGTGATCCTCACCAAGCACAACATTAATACACTGTATGTTCAACGTCATTTCAAAACGATGTTGATCTTAAAAAGGAATATATTAAATAAGTGGTAAGGATAACTTTCTACACTGCAGCGTGAAAATAGGTTGACACCATTAAATGTCAACTTGTGCTTATTTTGATTTTAGTTTGCAAATCTAATGAAAAAGGATCACATCCATCCATCAACAAGGATGCTGAGAAATTCATAGAAAAACAACTTATCAGCTCTCTAAGCCATGTTGATTAACCCATGATTTGATGTATGGATATAAAGCATTCATTATCGACATAAAGATGTAATAGAATGTCCAACTATGCATCCCATTAATCAGATGGTTACGAACTTTACTTAAGAAAGACTTGTCATCATGTTGTTGTATTTGTATTGCACTTGTTATCCAACTTTGGACGGCAAGGCTTCCCTTAAAATGACTGCAAATTTTACTTTACCTTGTCCCAAAAAAATGACTTCAAATTTTTTTCATAAGTAAAATGATAGAAATCATTCTGCTGATTATTAAATAGAAATAAATAAACTAAAGAGATAAAGAAAGAGAAAGTATTAACACACTTCTCAAGTTGTAAATGCTTCCATCTTGTTGGATATATGCTCTAAGTCTGAGCTTTGAATTCTTGAAAAGTAATGGGCAGCTGATAAATCTCTTTTTTGACCCACCTAAATATTTGGATTTTGGAATATAGTTACCTTCATGTTTATTGTCCTAGATGCATCATTTTTCTCCTTTTCATGAATATGATGCATATATAGTATCCATAAATAGTCTTGTTGAAAATAAAATGTCTTAAATTTTTCCTTTCCAAATGTTGCTTGTTAGCTGATTTAGCTGTTTGTGTACTTAGGTCCCTTTTCAAAGTCCTAATTTCAAGTTCCTCGACTTGAGCAAGAAGGTGAAGCTTTAAGGCAACATTTCCTTTCTTTGCGGCCTCAAGCTTCAACTGGATATCAAAAACAAAAGCAGCCTCAAGTTTTAGAGCTTCAACTTGGGTTTGGAGCTCAACAACTTGGTTCTCAAGCTCAAATTTCACAGTTCCCATTCACTGGCTTCTTTTTTTCCCTATTTTTCTGTTATTAAAGTGAAGGTGTCTCTGACACCTTCATTTCCATCTAATTCAAGACTATAAAGCAGAGATTCAAAATGTAGTGTTTGATTCCAGCATTTGCATTCTGATGTAGTATAGGAGAAGGCCAATAAGTTCTATGCAAGTTGGAACCATTCCAAGACACATAAGAAGCAAAGATGATGCCACCATCCCAGCTTAGTAAATATTTACTGATATAGCATCGTCACAAGATTTCTATCTTATTTCGTTTTTACCAAGTTGGCACCATCACTAAGTTTCTATCTTAGTTCGTTTTTACCAAGTTAGCATTATTTCGAATTTATATTCAATTAGGACTTTCCTTTTGAAAGATTTAAGTAGAATTCTATTTTGGAGTGTTTTCTTAGATTAGGATTTTCTTTTCTAAGGAGTTTTAGTAGGATTCTATTATGAGTGTTTTCATATTAAGAATAGGAGCCATAAGGGTGTATGCCTATATAAAAAGTAGCTAGGGGAAGGCTAAGGCAGTTCTCTTGTTATCAATTTTCTCTTAGTTATTTAGTGAAGAATTCTTCTTCCTAAAATTTGACTTATGCTCTTTTCTTTGAATCTTTTCTTATGTGTTTCATTTTCATACTGCGTCAGTTGGTATCAGAGCTCAAGTTGATCCTTCTTCGGATTATGGCTCCTAAGAAGAAATCAATAACTCACATCATGGGGAAGGAACTTAACAACAAAACACAAAAAGAGATGGCAGAGTTGAGAAAACAAGTCGAGGCACTTGCTCAGGAGGTGAAATCGTTGTGTTCCTGATTGGAAATAGGGGTCAGCGACTCCAACGCAAGTATCTCCACAAGTTCCCTTTCATCGTCAAGGCAAGCAACTAGATCAGCTGTAGTTGTAGGTAGTGATCAAAGACGGTGGGAAACAGGTCTCAAGGTTGAGATCACGGAATTCCAGGAAAGCATGACTCCAGAAGAGTTCATGGATTGGCTCTTCATAGTAGAAGAAGTCCTTGAATTCAAGGAAGTTCTGGAAAATAAAATTGGGTCCTTAATAACCACTCAGTTTAGAGGACGAGCAGCAGCATAGTGGCATCAATTGAAGGTCATGCAATAGAGAAGAGGCATGCAATTGAAGGTCATGCAATAGAGAAGTGGCATCAATTGAAGGTCATGCAATAGAGAAGAGGCAAGGAAAATATTAAGACATAGGAGAAACTCAAGGCAAAGATGAGGTCAGAATTTTTACCCCATAATTATATTCATTTACTTTATCAAGAATTGCAAAATCTAAAGCAAGGAACTGATACAGTAGATGAATATACAAAGAAGTTTCATCTGTTAGTGGCTCGGAATGAGTTAGCTAAAATCGAAGACCAATTGGTGGCTAGGTATATAGGTGGGTTGAGACCAAATATTCATGATATATTAGACCTATTTGACTGCTATGATGTTTCTATGGCACATCAACATGCTCTAACCATAGAAAAACAAAGCAGTTGACCTAATTAATTGGGTTGAACCCAAACTAATGTGGCCAGACCACCCCCCACGTAATAATCCTAACCCGCCTCTACTTCAGCCACATCCCCGTGGGTTGAACCAAAACCAAGGGCATGGACCTAATCAAAACCAAGTGGGTCCACCTGGACTGAGGTGTTTTAAGTGTGGTGAACTAGGCCATAAATCTGTTGAATGTGTGAGGGGTGGTAAAAGAAAAGGGGCGATGTTTGTAGAAGATGAGAGTGAAACCCAATTATAAGCATTTGACTATTCAGCCCCACTCGTGTTTGACTCTTATAATGAAGAAACCTTTGAAGGAGAAATGATGTATGGGGATGTGGGAGAGACCTTGGTGTTGAAGTAGTCATTCCTATCTCCTAGGGATGAATCATCGAATTGGCTAAGAAATAATATTTTTCACACCACATGTACTATGGGTGGGAAAGTTGCAAGTTGTGTAATTGATAACGGGAGTTGTGAGAATGTTATAGCGGAAGTAGCCATCCACAAGTTGAACCTAAAAACTCAACAACACCCTCACCCCTACAAGCTTGCATGGATAAAAAGAAAGAATGAAGTTTCAATCACACAATGGTGTCTAGTGAGCTTTTCCATTGGCAGCAATTATAGTAATCGTGTGTGATGTGATGTTGTATGCATGGATGCCTGGCATTTGCTACTTGGGCACCCATGGCAATTTGACCACTACGTAGTCCATGACGGACGAAAGAATACCTAGTCTTTTGAGTTTAAAGGGAAAAGGCTGACCTTTTGTTCATCACAAGAGACTAAACTGAAACCCGATGAGGGTTCTAGCCTTTTTGCCATGACTGAATTCACAAGTGCCTTAAAAGAGACTAGTGTTGCATATGCTTTAGTAAACAAGGGGCTTGAGCTGAAAGGTGTGGAGGCTCTAGAGGAAATGAGGCCTTTGCTTGATGAATTTAGTGATGTATTTTCTGAGGACTTACCAACAGGATTACCACCATTAAGGAATATCTAACATTGCATAAATTTAACGTCGGGTGCCAGTCTCCCCAACAAGGCCCATTACAAAATGAGTCCCACTAAACATGAGGAATTGCAAAAGCAAGTAGATGAACTGATTGCTAAAAGGTTCATACAAGACAGTATGAGTCCATGTGCAGTTCCCGCTTTATTAGTACCCAAAAAGGATGGTACTTGGAGGATGTGCATTGACATCCGAGCAATTAATAAGATAACCGTCAAATACCAATTTCCGATTCCACGCTTGGATGACATGCTGGATCAGCTTTATGGGGCCAAGGTGTTCACTAAGTTGAACTTGAAATCAATCTACCATTAAATCAGAATTCATCTGGGTGATGAGTGGAAGACAGCACTCAAGACGCGGAATGGTTTGTATGAATGGCTAGTAATGCCATTCGGTTTGTCCAATGCACCGAGCACATTCATGAGGGTCATGAACCAGGTTCTCAAGCCTTTTATTAGTCAGTGTGTTGTGGTATACATTGATGATGTTCTCATATATAACACTGATATGAGGAAGTGTATTATTGCCACAGATCGGGTGTTATTCCTTGGGTATGTCATCTCAAGGGAAAGAGTTTCTGTAGACCTAGAGAAGGTTCGTGCCATTGTTGAGTGGCCCATCCCCAAAACACTTACCAAAGCACGAAGTTTTCATGGTCTTGCAAGCTTCTATTGGCGATTCATTAGCAACTTCAGCACTATTATGGCACCATATACAGATTGTATGAAAGCTACAACTAATTTTGTGTTCACCACTGAAGCAAAGAGAGCCTTCATTGAGATTAAGGCATGGTTGATAGCTACACTCGTGCTAGCCATGCCCAACTTCGAGCAACCCTTTGAGGTTGATTGTGATGCCTTTAAGGTTGGAATTGGTGTTGTTCTCAACCAAGGTGATTGGCCCATAGCCTACTATAGTGAGAAATTGAATGGATCACGCCTCAACCACTCAACCTATGATGTGGAATTCTATGTTGTGGTACAAGCGCTCCGGTGTTGGCGACATTATCTCATCTATAAAGAGTTCATTCTATATTCAAATCATGAGGCATTTAAGCATATTGGGGCCCAACATAATTTGAATGCAAGCCATACTAAATGAGCCGCATACCTCCAAGAATATTCGTTTGTGCTCAAACACAAGTAAGGTGTGCACAATCAAGTAGCGGATGCGTTCAGCTGAAGGAGAGCCATGTTATCCACATTCCAAGCACAGGTATTGAGGTTTGATACTTTTCGTGAATTATTTTTCATTGACCCTTATTTTGTTAGTATCATAGAGGAAGTGCAAGCAAGTACTAGGACGGACTTTCTGATATATGATGGCTTCCTATTCAAGGGGACCCGCCTATGTATACTTGATTGCTCATGGCAACTGAAAATCATCAAAGAGCTTCACAATGAAGGTCATTTTGGGCGAGACAAAACAATTAATCTCATCTTAGCAAGTTACTTTTGAACCAAGATGACGAGAGGCATCACAAGGTTTGTGGAGTGTTCTCACATATGCCAAGCTTCTAAGGGAACGGTAACCAATGTTGGATTATACATGCCCCTCCCAGTTCCTAAAGGATCTTAGGTAAATATATCTATGGACTTCGTTCTTGAGTTGCCACGTACCCAGTGACAGATAGATTCTATAATGGTGGTCGTAGACCGATTTCAAAAATGGCGCACCTCGTGGCATGTATGAAGACAATGGATGCCTTACTTATTGTTGGTTTATTCCTCAAAGAGATTGTCAAACTCCATGGCTTACCATCTTCGATTACTTCAAATAGATACTCCGAGTTCATATCACACTTTTGGAGAAATCTTTAGAGGCTAATGGGATCTCCTATTAGCACAAGCTGAGTTCACCTTCAATAGGTCCAAAAACAGGAGTACCGGATACAACCCATTTGAGGTAGTATATGGGGCCAACCCACGTAGCATCCTTGACCTTGCTACTAGTACTTGGCCAGGCTTAATTCATGACAAGGCTGATGATATGGTACAAAAGATTAAGAAGCTCCAAGAAGAAGTCCACAACAAGCTGGAGGTAGCCAATTCTAAGTACAAACAATATGTTGATGGAAAAAGGAGGAAAGTACTATTTGATACGGGAGACTATGTTTAGGTCATTTTAATAGAGGACTCTGCCTACCGATTGGGCAACGTGGAAAGCTAGCGCCAAAGAAGGTTGGACCATGCGAGATAGTCAAAGTCATCAATGAGAATGTGTATAGACTAAAGCTACCTAGCCATTTATGTACCCCTGATTTTTCAATATCAAACACTTGGTACCTTATTTTGGCGATCAATTAAATGATGATTTGAATCCAAGGACGGATTCTCCCCAACCCAAGGAGGATGATGCAGTATAGGAGAAGGTCAATAAGTTGGGACCATTCCAAGACACATAAGAAGCAGAGATGATGCCACCGACCCAGCTTAGTAAATATTTACCGATATAGCATCGTCACAAGATTTCTATCTTAGTTCGTTTTTACCAAATTAGCATTATTTTGGATTTATATTCAATTAGGACTTTCCTTTTGAAGGATTTTAGTAGGATTCTATTTTGGAGTATTTTCTTAGATTAGGATTTTCTTTTCTAAGGAGTTTTAGTAGGATTCTGTTATGAGTGTTTTCATATTAGGAATAGGAGCCATAAGGGTGTATGCCTATATATAGAGTAGCTAAGCGAAGGCTAAGGCAGTTCTCTTGTTATCAATTTTCTCTTAATTATTTAGTGAAGAATTCTTCTTCCTAAAATTTGATTTATGCTCTTTTCTTTGAAGCTTTTCTTACATGTCGTTTCCATACTGCATCACATTCTCATGCCAAGAACCAGCACAGAAAAAGTTTTTATTTTCTATTTCTTATTTTTTCTGAAATTTCTAATAAAACTTCTTGGTTTTTTTATTTTCTATAATTTATTAATTAATTTGTTATTTTTTATATTTGTTCAATGGTGGGAGTAGTTGGAACACCATTGGGTAGCAAGATAGTTATATTTGCATTGATGGAAGTGCTAAACATCAACACAAATTGTATTGTTATTTGCATCAGTCAAAACAAATGAGCTGAGTGCAAAGTGGGTGTGTAAATCTTGAACCACTTTGCACTCACATGAACTGGACATTTTTGTTTTGTACTCTACATAGTTGTATTCATTCTCCTTCCAAACGCAGCCTTATAGACTCACCATGTGAACTAGAATGTTTCTTTACAGACTCCAATTTGGAGTAGGTAACATACCCAAAAGAACTTATAATTGTTTGGACTTGTAACTGATGACTTATAGTCTCTTCAACTAGTATGATATATTGAATTAGCAAAAATCAGAAACATATTTCTTGACTTTAAAGTTTAGATGTCACAATAAAATGATGGTTTAACTTCTGTTGTGTTAGACATCAAAACAATTATTTGAATAGGCTCAGCCCTAAAGAGCAATTAATGTGGTATGGTCTTAAATCTTAGTATAATCATGTCCTAGATCAAGGCTGACCTCAAAACATGCATGCCCATTTGATACTCAGACATATGCTAGCTATAATCCCTAATTATACATGGCTATAAACCATTAGAAAGAAAACAAAATAGATAATTATTTATTTTAATAGGGAAATTTAATAATTGTATTATTATTTTCCCTTTTTGTGATTTAACACTTGTAGACTGTTAATCATTGTAAAGGACTGATTATTCTTGGTGTAATGGTAAAATCTCAAGCTAAACATGAGAACATGGGCTTGAATACGAAGGCAGCCACTTTGAGCCAAATAAGGCCAAATGATAGGTCCATATCCAATCTACCCCTCCCAAGACTCTAGATAATTAGGGCCACCATTGAGTAATGGCCCTTTTCAAATTGTTAAGCATTGCAGCAGGAGTGTGAGGTAGGTTGCCAGAGTTGAAGAATTTCAACTACATTGGGCTTGCATTATGGAAGAGGCTCATTTAAAATTTGACAAATGCTCAGCCCAACTTGACTCAAGTTTCACCCCTAGAACTGATAAGAAAATACACAAATCTCTAGAGTTTACAAGGAACAGACCCACAACCAATCCAATTAGACCCATTTACAATTGGCGGACCTTGAGCTACTAATCCTTTTGCTCTCTCTACACAAAATATCATCTTTTTTGGTAATGAGCTACACAACCCAAGTAATGAGTTACTAATCCTTAGACACTCCAACCCAGGTGAAGTCAGGATTCAATTTCAAGTCTCTGCTACAATTCTGTTGTGCGAGCTAGAACAGTTGCACATTTATACTTACTATATATATATATATATATATACAATGCAAGGTTGTCCACATCATATACCCTCCCTTGCTTCCATTCTCCCTTTCCCAGATTCTCCTTAAAGTGTCTCTCCTTGCTTCCATTATCCTGGTTATTTCATTATCTCTCTCTCTCTCTCTCCTTCCTTTCCCTTACCTAAGCCTCCCATCAAGCCATGTGTCAAGCCCTCCCATGAAGTCAAATTCATGTTAGAGAGGGAAATTTCTCCAAACAACTGTATATAGATAGAAAACTTACCCAATATATGATTTGCTTTTTCCCTTCCCTACCCTTTAGGGAAATTGGAGAACTGAGACTCTTCCCCTATTTTAGAGAGATCCAAATTGGGTACTCAGATAATATTCAACTTTTTTGTCGAAGACGTTGCAGAGATGTTAATTACAAAGAGCAATCATTTTTGCCTCGTCACTTAGAACTGAAAAACAGATACAGGAATAAGAGTGTAACCCATCTCTCACCGGTACGATCCTTTTCATACATTAAAATACTTCTGCTTCTACACATTGAAAAGTGTTAGCAATTCAAACTTTTCCTTTATGACACGGTGGCCTGTTAGCAGCCCTAGTGAGAAGAGTTTTAGAACTTTCATCTTAGCATTGGGTTCTAAAGTTTTTTTTCTCCAAAGCCTGATTTGATTATACACATTTAAAAAAAAAAAGACTTCCAACGAATTCACCATTTGAGAACATGGGCCTGTCCATTCAATGGCTTTGATAAAACATCAAATACATTTGGAGAGGCAAAAAAATAAAAAACAGAAAAAATATATAAGATTATGAAACAAACAGAAAAAATAAATAAAATATTGAATGCACTCACTATTGAAAGATTAGGTATTCAGACTTTTTTAAGAGAGGTAAAGACTTGAAAACATACTTTGTTGTGCCATTCAAGTGAAACAAATGGAGCAGCGTTTTCCTTCAATAAAATCACGTCCAATCGGTTGTTCCCTCCAATGAACTCGGTTGAAGTGTATCAATCGAGCAGATGAATGAGGATAATGCTGAATCCTTTTCTTGTCTATCTTCGATAAGAGCTGACCCATTTATTCTCAAAAGAACCAAAACCTTAAACCTTTGGGATTAAGGAGAAACTCAAACTTTGTGCTTGTACAGGAAGGGGAGAGACGAACTCGGGAAAGTGTAAACCTAAGCTTTGAGATTAAGGGGAAATTCCAAATTGAAGAAGAAGGGATACTCCAAGTCAAAGACTTCCAAAGGGGAGACGCAAACGCAAACTAAATAAGGAAAGGGGAGACTCCACGCGAACTCTACGTCTAGCAAGTCACTAAGACGATATTAGCGGTGCCACTTTTCAATTTTTTTTTTGTAATCTTGAACCGGTTCGGTATTGGTTAATGACCAATTTAATTTATAAAACTACCGGTACATTTGGCTTTTTGCTTAATTTAACTCAATGTCGACGGTGTTGTTAAAACCACCATCATAGACACATCTAGGCCGGTGCTTTTTAAACCGTTGGCTTACAGGAATGGGTGATTCCAATTTCAATTCTGATCCTATGTGTAAATCAAACAAACCCTAAAATATTAATAAATCAATTAATTTAAATAGGTTGAACGTTGAAGTTAAACAATAAAACATAAAACAACAAAAAATATTATTCTAAAAAATTATTAATTTAAATTCCACTTAAAAATAATAAGTCGGGTAAATTTCAGATTAGTACCCCATACTTCAGAGGTTGTTGCAAGTTAATACCTGAACTTTAAAACATGCCACTGCAATCCCCGAATTCTTGAGAACTACTAGTTTAATCCCTATTGTTAACATTCCGTCAATTATTTGTATCACGTGATGACATGTGCGACTTAATTTTTTTAAAATATCTAAATTACCCTTTAAAAAATATTGTTCATTGTCTTCTACCTGATATAGAAAAAACATATGAAATCACAAAAGTATGAAAGGAGAATAAGATAAAATCGAATGAGAATAAAATACCAAAAAGAAAATGGCAAATTTCTTAAACTACCCTTATGGTTTAGCTAATTGACTAACTCTACCTTTACTGTTTACATATTGTCTTAAAGTACCCTTAAGTTTTCTGACAATTGACTAATTATTCTGTTACCATTAGGGTACCATTACAATCCGTCATAATCAACTCGCATGCCACACCATGTGACTATTATATTTTTAAAAATGACAATAATACCCTTATCTTCACCCTTGATGAAGATGCTTGCCAGTTGAAACATTAGACTTGTACGGTACCCTTGAACTCGAGATGTTGCAGCAATCAATAGAGGGCTTATGTATTCAAAATCTCCATTGATATTCCGATGTCATTGCTCGTCGATAGTCTAAACCTATGAAGTGAAGAAGCTATACCTTCATTTGAGACTTTATAACATCACTAATTCACAATGCATGAGCTTTGGTTTGAAGCTCTGCCTTGCCTAAATCTTGCAAGGAATCACTGGTTCACGACTTAGAGTTCCGGTGGACGAATGGAATATTTCCATGGTATTGAAGTGCAAAGCCCCATTTTCTCATATTATCGGGTAACAATGAAGCTTGCTCTAAGTATTCCACCATTAGATGTAGTCCATACATTTCATCCATCATCTCTACTATGCACCTTGCTCTACCCCTCTTCTCTCCTTCCCCTCTTTGTAATCTTTGCTTTGTACCCTGTTTCTAGCACGATGATGCTTCTCTTGAATCAATGCTCTTACACGGTGAGAACTGAGAAGCCATTCCATGCTGGACCCATTTTAGGAATTGATTTACATGGTTCTAGGTTTGAATGTGTTAGCGTGAGCGAAAATGGGAGGGTGAATTTAGTAATTGTTGGGGTTCCAAATTGAATTATGACCGGGTCTTCGAAAGCCATGGGTTGGTTTCTTATACAGTAGCCAAGTGGACATCATCTAAGTTCACGATTAGGGGATTAGGATTCAGTCTTCAGTATTGGGATCAAAGGGCACTCTATGGGTGTCCTCGTCTTTCTTCTAGTTACTATAATTTCTAGGTTGAACAGATCCATTGCTAGAAGCAACATGTTAACAATTAGTAGAAGGGTCGTGTTTATCACACTTCCAAGTCTCTTCCGATGCTAATAAGGGACAAAATGAAATTGGTGTCAGCCTTGATCTTGACGTTGTCATACATGAAGAGGAACCACTCAAGGAGGCGGTTGATGAAAAACCATTGGTAAAGAAGTTGCAGTCCAGGAAAGTTGTGGAGCTAAGGATTGCGATTGGTGTTGAGGCCATGGATTTTGTTGCCTCTAGTGGCGATTGCAGGGAGCAAGAGGGGAGGTGTAAAGCTATTGTGGTGGACACGTCTCCACAAATGAAAACAAAGAGGAAGACAGTCGCGGCTAAAGTGGGCAAGCGATCAAAGAAGAAAGTCATATAGGGCATGGTTCCATTGTGGTGTTCTTAGTTCAAGGGCAACTGGTGGAGCAATTCCCGTTGTGGCTACCTGACCCTGAGGGAGGGACGATTTGTGGATATGGAGTTTGGAGTCACCACCTAAATTGTTGGGAATTGGGAATTCAGAAAAACCTGGGATTTTTTCAAGAAAAACATTTTTGTTTTCTTGGTGACTCGTTGCCCAATGAGATTCTTAGGGTCTGGGGACCAAGGTACGGTGTGGGAAGGTGTTAAGCACCCCACACATGCCCGGTTGAACCGGCCTCTACTTCACCAATGTTCCAAGGTTAATTTTATGATTTTTGGGCATTAGGAAAGAAAATTTCTAAAGGAGACTAATTAAAATTAACAAACATAGCACAAATAAGAGAAAAAGATATAGTATTACATGTAAAGGAATTTATTAGTAAACAAAATAGGAAAAGGAGCTATGAAAACTAGGAGATTGACGATTTTGTGAAAGATGTAGTAAATCCATGAATCAAATATATACAAGAAGAAAACTCAAAATAGAAAGATAATACTAGTTAGAGGATTAAATGACCAGCAAACTAGAAACACAAACCTATCTACTAAATATCCTATTTATAAAAAAATTCTAAATGCAACCTTTAAGAATGTGATCTATCAAATCTTAATGGAAAATTCCTAAAGATATTTCCTACCTTGCATGCTGAAAATAAAAAAGAAGAAAAGATGGATGGGTACGTAAACAAATGATCTAGCCTAGAAACTAACAAGTGTATTAAACTAAAAATGCTGATGGCAAAAAAAATAAAAATTAAAAATTAAATGAAGTAAATGTTAAAGGAGGTCAGGCCTAATTAATGCATATAATGGGAATGGTGGAAAAGATATAAACAATCGGTTAACCACATGAGAAGTATAATAATTGAACATATTATAAACAAATCAATTAATTAAGCCATTTTTAACACTTGGGACTAATAATAAATAGCTAGTAGTGAAAACAATCCATCATCGGTCAAACCAATAACGAAGACGTTGTAGAAATCCTTGAAAGAAACATACGACTATTTGATCAAGCCGACAAAATAAACCCTTAACAATTACTAGCAACAATGAACAGATCAAACAAATCAACCCAATATCGTAAACTCACCTTGAATATGATCGATCCAGAGGTAAGAGAAATGCATTTAGCAGCATATATATGTTTGGCCCGAGGAATGAGAAAGTGTTGTTTATGTAGACCAATAAACGATGTTGGACGCCTTCAACATTTCTGCAACAACTTCAGTCCTCAAGAATGCTTCAGCTTTCTTCTTCAATGTGGCTTGACCTAGGGGGTTTTTATACTTAAGATTAATGTGGTGGGATAAAAGGATGTGGGGAATGTGAATGGGGGAATTCTTGGACGTAAAGCGGGTATTCTCTATACAAATGAGTATAAAGTAATTGCTCTAGACTTTCTTGTGTGTTTTGGATGTGAAAAATGGGTGGTGTTTATAGATTTTTTGAGAGGGGAATAGAGGGCTGAGATGGAAGATAAGGGAGATCAATGGCTAATATTTGAATGGTTTTTGGAGGGAGATTGATTGAGATAATGGGCTATCAAGATAGCTTTGTGAGAGATTCTCTCAATCAATCAAGACAAAGAGTGAAACATTTCACCAATTTACCTAAACCGGACATTCCAAGTTTAGGTGATTGGCTTGATTAATTGAAAGCCATAATTGGTCAAATCTTAGATTTTTAAGATGTGTTAAGAGGCTGAGGGGAAGTTTGCGTCGTGGAATGCCCTAGGTTTGAAGTTATTGTGAAGAGGATTCTAAATAGAGGGCCCAGATCGAGTCTAGCTTCGAGTCTCAAGATGGAGGGGCTAACGGTGTCGGAATTGGACGATCTTGGTACGGACTCGGAATTTTGAGCTCTATCCATCTATAAGGTTGGATTTCAGATTTTATGGGGGTTAAGATTTAGGATCAGAAATGATCCCGATCGGACGATCGGAATCGGTTCTAGTTTCGAGTCTTGAGATGAAGGGGTAAGCAGTATCGAATTCGGGTGATCTTGGTGTCGTTGGATTTGGATTTTTGGGCTTTACGTACCTATGGTCTTGGATTTTGGATTTGATGTGAAATGAGGATTAGGTTTAAAATGATTCCGATCGGACGATCAAAATCGGTTTTGGCTTCGGGTCTCAAGACGAAGTGGTAAACGGTGTTGGATTTGGGTGATATTGGTGTCGTTGGATTTGGATTTTCAAGATCTATGTACCTATAGTTTTGGATTGCTAATTTGGTGTGAAATGTGGTTTAGGGTCAAAATGACTCTGATCGGACGATCGGAAACGGTTCCGGCTTTGGGTCTCAAGATGAAGGGGTAAACGGTGTTGGATTTGGGTGATCTTGGTGTCGTTGCATTTGGATTTTCAAGCTCTACGTACCTATAGTTTTGGATTTCTGATTTGGTGTGAAATGTGGTTTTGGGTCAAAATGACTCCGATCGGACGATCAGAATCAGTTCCGGCTTTTGGTCTAAAGATGAAGGGGTAAACAGTGTCGGATTTGGGTGATATTGGTGTCATTGGGTTTGGTTTTTTGGGTTCTACGTACCTATGGTTTTGGATTTATGATTTGGTGTGAAATGTGGTTTTGGTCAAAATGACTGATCGGACGATCAAAATCAGTTCTGACTTTGGGTCTAAAGATGAAGGGGTAAACAATGTCGGATTTGGGTGATATTGGTGTCATTGAGTTTGGTTTTTTGGGCTCTACGTACCTATGGTTTTGAATCCTTGAGGCCCCAACTTTTGTAAAATTCCAAAAATACCCTCAAATTGACCGCGGGATTAGTTGAAGCATGCTTGAAGCTCAAAGTGCTGCAGAAGAACTGAAGAGCGCAAAAATAGGGTGTCTACACCCGTGGCAGTCCTTTGTTCAACAACCGAGCGTCAAACACGACGATGTGTGAAGGACACTCCATGCTCTAATTTTTCTAGCAAAGTTTGCATCTTCTTGAGTGCCAAATTGCAGGGGTGGGGACTGTCATTGTGGAAGGACAAAGCCTCGTCTTCGAGCTTCTTGAGATCACAAAGCTTGTCATCAAGAAGAAAGTGGTGGGTTTTAATTTTTCTACCACCTCCGGAACTCATCTAACCTTTGTTGCTACGGCTTTCAACCCCTTCGCCAATAATGGTGGTGGTGGCGATAGTGGTGGTGAGGGGTAAGAAGAAAGAAGAGGGAGTGAGAAAGACAAGTTGAGGATGAAACGGGAAAGAGATTTTAGTTTTTCAAAATTTTCATCAGTTGGGTTTTATTTTGAAAATTTAAGGAATAGTGGAGGGCAAATTCGACATTTCATTTTTTTCATTAACACTTAATGTGATGTCAATTGTTAAAAAACTCAATGATACTTTAAGACAAGATGTAAGTAGTAAGGGTAGAGTTAGTCAATTAGCTAAACCATAAGAATAGTTTAAGAAATTTGCCCAAAAGAAAGTTAAGGGTCCTGATACGAGAGAGAACACACACACAACAGTAGAAGGGAATACACTTGAAGGTTGTACCGACTTCCTTAGTTTAAGAAATTTTCGTTCTGACTTATCCACGGGGAACTAGGAAGATTTATATTCGGCCATCAGAGAAGGAAGCATCAACTATTGTTGGACCACATTTACAAATTTGCCACCACTCTCCATCCTCTCCCTGCTCATTTGCATTTCCCACTTTGCCCCCAGAGGTAGGAACTCATGAATCGAAAATAGGAATAACCACAATCTTTCTCTTCCTCTAAGTGTCCATCATAGAAGTACTTCCTTTTGCAACAATGGCGTCTACGCCTTCAATAGAGACCAAACCTTTCTCCATTCTCTTCATCTGTCTCAGTAACATTTGTACAAGCCCCACTCTTCAGATATATCATCAAGAAATGACAAATCACTTCCAAATTCAACATTTCAGAAACTAGGTTGAAACTTGGTTATGTGAAAGAACCCATTTCAGAAGCATCTTTATAAACCAATCTACTAACCCAAATCCCCAAACAAAGTAATGTGAACAAGAAATCTATGGGAAAAATCGAAACCCAAGTCTAACAAACAAGCAAACATCTAGTTTGGAAAATTTTAAACACTACCCACCATTAAATTTCATGAACCCATCTTTAATGTCCTTTAAAAGCAGGGGAATAAAGATATACAAATAGAGCCAACAATCCATTCCATAAACCCATGTCAAAGAAAAGAGAAAAACATAACTTTTGATATCAAATTTATGTGTTATTCTTTTAAATGAAGACATGTTGGAAAATAATAATGGAAGGCAAAATGAAACTTATTGATAATCGCTTTCCAAACCAATAAGTTGCAGAATTGTAGTGTTGTAGAACTGTGAATTTGAGAAATCAAAGACAGAAGGAGGGTTGATTTGTGTGACTTGGTTACTCTCCTTAAAACCGAATTTGCCCCCTATGATGCAGCTACATGATTGCAAATCAGTCGCCAAGATAAAACAACCCATATGCCACTAGTAGACATACATTTGCTTACCAGACCTCCATGAACCACCAAGAATGATGCTTAGAAAGAAGATATTCAACAAAGAAAGCAGACTGTATTGTATTTTTGGGTTGACCTGTACTGCACATTATTGTTAACAAACACTTTCTTTATAGAACGGTGTAGTGTGTGTATACACATACACAGACACACACCCGCGCCCGTGCCCATGTCCCATCTTGGCCCGACTTGGCTCAGCTCGGTGCACACGTGTGAAAAGCACCCCTAACTCTCCCTCACATGCATGCGAAAATCTATAGTGCTTTCCTCATGTTGATCCCTACCCATAGAAAGAGAAAGTCTACAAATATACTCAAACTCAACTCCCTTCCCAAGCAATATAGGACAAGGAGTCTTCCCATGCATTCAAATGAGGGAAGAGAAAGAGATAAAAACCAAATAACACAAGGGAGGGAGAAGATATTCTTGAAATTTTGAATCTCCCTCCACCAATCCCTCAAAAGATTCAAAATTACAAGAAGATCGAACAATCCAAGCATCATGGTGAGAAAAGTATTCATGGTGATGTCTTTTAGACTTCAATCATCGCTTAGATATGACAAACTATGTTACAAAGTACGAGTGGAGTCAAACTCCTTCAACTTTTCCTCTTTGTCGTAACTAGCTAACTTACCAACCAACTCAACTCACCAATTCTTTATAGTTCTTTTATTTTAGAACATTTCAGCCTTGTTATCCTCTTGGAATCATAACTATTTTAGAGAGTTAGCCCTTAGATCTCTCTTAGAAGTGGCCACACTTCACACTCACTTAGGTCAATTATTTAGCATGCACTACACACACTATTCTTAACTGATTAAGAGCCTTACACTCAACCTCCTCAAATTGTAGTAGCACTATCTTATTTCGGCATCTGAAATGGGGCACAAATTGATAGTGCTTTTCCAAGTCATCTAGTGATTCGTTTTTACTAATTCAATATAATTATATGGATCTCCTTTTACATAGGTTGGGTGTCCATTACTAATGACTTAAGTAACAGGCTTCAGCCCCATTTCTACCAATGCCTTATAAACCACTTTAGAAGTTTGTGATTTGATTAGCGAATATGCAAAGTTCTTTTTGGACCTTAAAAAATCCAAAGCGGTTGTACCTTCATTGAGGTATTATCTTACCAAGCTATGCCTTAGGCGGATGTGCCTTCTTTTACCATTGTAAGTTTTGTTCTTAGCTCTAGCTATCACTGCTTGGTTATTGCAATGGAGAAATATAGATCCATGGAACCGGCAATGGCTAAAGTGGTATATTTGCCAATAAGTTCCTTAGCCACTCTACCTTGAACTTTGCCAATTCTAATGCAATGAATTCGGCCTTCATTGTTGAGCTAGTATCACATGATTGCTTTATTGATTTCCACGATATTGCTCCACCACCTAAATAAAAACATTTCCATTGGTGGAAGTACTATCATTTGAATCCAAAATTCAATTTGCATCAGTAAAACCCTTTAAAACAGGAGGAAAACATGAATAGTGTAAACCAAAATTTATAGTTCATTTTAAATATTTTAATAACTCACTAGAGTTTTCCAATGTTCATTTTCGAGGTTATGAGTATGTTGATTTAATTTTCCAATAACTATCTCTATATCTGATATTGTGCAATTCATTAAGTAATACACAAATTCAATTATACTTGTATGCTCATTTTGTGAAACAGGTTCTCCTACATGTTTCCTTAAGTAAATACCATATTTAAGAGGTGTTTTAACATGTTTACAGTCATAGTGTCCAAATTTTCTAAGAATACTTTCTACATAGTGTATTTGGGAGATTAAAATTTCCTTGTTGTTTATGGATTTTATTTCTTAAGTTTACATCAGCCTCACCCAAGTATTTGGTATTAAATTTAGACATTATAAATTGTTTTGTTTCTTTTACTACCTCCAAACTTGTTCCCATTATTACCATATCATCAACATCTAAACAGATCATGACTCCTTTATCATTTATAAACTTGCTATAGATGCATCTATTGGAATCATTTCTATTATATCCATTTGTTACTAATACATTATCAAAATTTTCATGCCATTATTTGAGAGCTTGTTTTAAGTCATACATAGACTTAATTAGAATGCATACTTTATTTTCTTGTCCTGGCATTATGAACCCTTCAGGTTGCTTAATATATATTTTTTCCCCTAATTCCCCATTTAATAAAGTTGTTTTTACATCCATTTGATAAACTATCGGTTTGTATATGAATGCTATAGCAAACAAGACTCTAATTGTAGTTAACATTGCAACCAGGGAACAAGAAATCTACATCTTTCTTTTGTTTAGAACCTTTAGCAATTAATCTGACCATGAATTTATCTATTATACCATTTAGTTTCAAATTTTTCATAAAAATCCACTTATGGTCCTGTGCCTCAGTTTAGGAAGGAAATCTACAAGTTCCTAAGTGTGATTAGTGACTAAGAAGTCTATTCACTTTTTATGGTTTCTTTCCAAAATGATGTATCATGTGAGGTTACTGTTTCCTTATAGGTTATTGGGTCATTGTCCACTAGAAATGTGAACATTCCGTCACCCAAGTTTATTTCTTTCCTTTGTCTTTACTTCTCATTAAGTTTAATTCTTGATTCCTATAATCAATATTTTTTTTACCAAGTGAAGCATTCAACCGTTGTTCTTGGCTTTAGTTATGTACTTGGGAAGGTTTTCTATTTATTGTTTCTTTTCTCTATGGAAAAATGTGCTCAAAGAATTCCGCTTCTCGGGACTCAATTATTGTGTTATTCTCTACAACATTATCAATTATTTTAATTACAAGGAACCGATAAACCACACTATTTTGTGCATATCCAATGAACACACAGTCACAAGTTTTCAGTCCCAATTTCTTTCTTTTAGGTTCAGATATTCCAATCTTTGTTAAACAACCCCAAACTTCTAGATAGTTTAAACTAGTTTTCTTGTTATGCTATAGTTCAAATGGTATTTATCCTTTTTTCTTGAGAAGTATTTTATTATATAAGTGACAAGCCGTTAGGATTGCTTCCCCCCACAAGTTCAGAGGTGCACTTGAACAAATAAGCATAGCATTCATCATTTTTTTTAATGTTCTGATAAGTTTTTCTACAACTCCATTATATTAAAGTTGGTAAGGGGATGTGGTTTCATGTATGATTCTGTTTTCTTTAAAGATTTTCCTGATGGTTTGTCCATCATATTCAGTCCTTCTATCTATTCTAAGTCTTTTTATTTTCTTTCCTAACTGATTTTCTACTTCAATCTTGTAAGTTATAAAAGCTTTTTCAACCTCATCTTTTGATCTAAGTAAGATTACTTTTGCATATCTAGAAAATTCGTTTATGAAAGTTATATAATATATTTTTCCTTCTCTACCTTCATGAAATTTTAGGATTTTTCCCAAATCAGTTTCAGGAGCACATTTCCTTTGCCGATGACTTTCAAAGTTTGTGAGTTTTCCATAAAGACTTATTCTCTCCCTCATACTGAGTTGTGTACTCTCATAGAAGGAGTTGTGGTCCCCACATATGTGCTTAGTAGCACCAGTGTCCAATACCCACTCATTTGGTTTATCAACTAAGTTTGCCTCTATTACCATGACTACAATAACATATTTAGTCAATTCGACCTTTGGTTTCTTAAAGTCTTTCTTCTTTCGGTACCGACAATCTTTCTTGTAATACCCGGGTTTGCCACATACAAGGACTTTCCTTTATTTTGTCGCTTCTTGAATTTTTAATCATTTTTCACATTTAGATTCTTTTTTAATTTTGTAGTCATTTCTTCCATTAAATTGGTTTTAGAAATCTGGTTTTTCTAATTTCCATATTTCTTTATATTCTTTTCTTCTATTTTAATTTGGACCACCACTTGGTCCAAAGTAGTGACCTTTTTCTTATGCTTCATACTTGTTTTGAAATCATTCCATTTATGTGGAAATTTCTCTATGAGAGAATCAACAATAAATTCATCTCTGGCAGTATCATGTCTTCCTTTGCTAATTCCCCATAAGCACCTAAAACTCATCTCTTTGGGTAGACACGTTCATGTCTTATTTCATGGTAAAATGCAGGAAATTGACAATCACATATTTTTTATTCCTAGCATTTTCCAGAGCACACTTGTTGTCCAATGCATTCCAAATTTCATAGGCAAAGTTATAGGAAGAGTAGACATTGTACAATTCATTGGACAAGCAATTGAGGATATGGTTTTGCAGAGGAGGTCAGCTGTAATCCAATGTTTTGCAACAATAGAACGGGTTGGTTCCTCCATGTTTAGTGGGCTTGGTTTAGTTAAAGCAGAGGATACTCCTAACTGCTCTAAGGCAAACAAAAGGCGTTGTCTCCAATGCTTATAGTTGGTTCCATTTAAAGGTTCAATCTTAGATAAATCAAGAACTATTGACAATATCCAGGTCCTCATAATGGGGTTAGCAGAGATAGGTTTCATAAATGCAGTTTTAAGATTTTGGAAAATAATAATAATAGAAGGCACAATGGAACTTATTGATAATCGCTTTCCAAACCGAGAAGTTGCAGAACTGTAGTGTTGTAGAATTGTGAATCTGAGAAATCGTAGAGAGAAGGAGGGCTGAGTCGTGCCACTTGGTCACTCTCCTTAAAACCGCATTTGCCCCCTATGGTGCAACCGGGTGATTGCAAATCAGTTGCCAAGATAAAACAGCCCACAACCCACTGGTAGATGTGCACTCGTTTACTAGACCTCCGTGAATCACTAAGAATGATGCTCAGAAAGAAGATATTCGACAAAGAAAGCAAACTATATTGTATTTCTGAGTTGACCTATATTGCACACTATTATGTATTTTTGGGTCGACCAACACTCTCTTTATAGAGTGTTGTTGGTCACCTGAAAAGACACAAAAGTGTCGACACAGAGAAGAAGGGACACGAAAAAAAAAGGAAGAAAAGAACGTTTAAAAATGAACTTTGAAATTCAGAAGTCAAACTGTTTAAATCGGTCAAAACCAAAACGGTTCAAGCCGAGCCCCCCTCACATGCATATGAACATCTATAGTGCTTTCCTCCTATGGGTTCCACCTATAGAGAGAGCAAGTCTATAATTATACTCTAACTCGGCGCCCTTTTCAAGCAATGTGGGACAAGGAGTCTGCATTCAAAGGAGGGGAGAGAAAGTGACAAAAATAGAGAACACAAGGGAGTGAGGAGAGATTCTTGAAATTTTAAATCTTCCTCCAACAATACATCCATTTACATAAATCTATACTACTTTAAAAAGTACGAATGGCCTCAAGAATATTTTTGGAATTTTCTAAGGACAATATTTACCCCTCTATATTTAAATTTAATGATAAAAAATGAGGGCAAATAGGGTAATTGGTTCTTGATATTAAATGGGTTGAAAAGAGGTAATTTAAAGATATTTAATGCATTCAATCCTCTCTCATTAGATCTAGCATTTAAGTTATTAACTTGTATTCATGTTCATTGAATCATATATTTAAGTCATTTTTATTTCTTCTCATCATTAAGTTCTATTAATTAAATTCATAATTAATAAATTAATAATTCCAATAACATAAAAGCTTATACCTTTAAAATCTACATAACAAAATAGTGTTTTCATCTAAGTGGTGGTAAGAAATTAAATCATTTTGGGTCAAATGGGTAAATCCATGCTTCCATGATTAAATATTAAAATAAAAAAATAGAAATTAAAAAAAGTTGGAACATTTTTAACATACATATTAAACAATAATAAGTATGTTAAATAAGAAATGTTTTTATTAATGATGAAAATGGAATATAAAATTTAAAACCAATTGGAAATAAAAATATTTTCCTATTTTCTCTCATTAAATCCTATATTTAAAATATATTTTTTTTCATCATTAAATTCGTGTAATTAAATCTATAATATTAATTTTAATAGTATTAAAATAAATATTTTGAAAAGTAATTTGAAAACAAAACCATTTTCTTCCCTCCCGGTGGTGGGCAAGCAATTTGACCATTTGGGGTCAAATGGATTAATAATTAATGTCATAATTAAATAATAAAAAATTAAAATAAATAACTATGAAATGTAAGAAATATTTTTATTAATGATGAAAATGGAAAGCCAATTTCAAAATATACCTAGAAATTAAATGATGTCATATATAGTCAAATAATGAAATTTTTAATAATAGAAAATACAAAGAATCACAAAAAAAAAAGATAAATGAAATTTTTGGGTACATATCTAATGTTATATATTTATAAAAAATAAAATAATGGGTACATCTCTAATATTGTGCACTCATTATATTGAACAAAAAAAAATTTATACATAAGAAATAATTTTATCAATAATGGAAATGTAATACAAAATTTAATGTCAACCTAGAAATCAAACAATTTTTATTTTTAGATGGTGGGTTAGTGATTTGAGTAAAATGATATCATAGACAAATAAAAATTAAGTGTGATAAGTAAAAAAATATTTTATATAATATAAATGAAATATATAATTTAAAGGGAAAATTATAGTCAAAGTCGGTTGTACATTAAAAATTAGGTTGCAGGTTGGTCCAGAAACCAACCAAACTTTGAAAATCGGCTATACATTTCAAATTATAAAAACCCCCACAATGTCATTAGAGACTGATGTGGCTGTTGCCAACATGGGACTTTTATTCCATGTTGGACACAACAGAAAACCTATATCAAAAGTAGATTTTTAGTTTCTCTCCCACTCTCACAATGATTTCTCGACCTCCCTCCCTTCTCTCTCACTCTCATAGTGATATCTCGATCTCCCTCCCTTCTCTCTCACTCTCATAGTGATCTCTCGATCTCCCACTCCCTTTGTCTCTCCCACTCTTTCTGCTTCGGTCTGTAGCCAAATCAAAACCTCTCTATTGTTCTCCCTCAATCTTTTTTATTCTTCTCCCTCACTCTCCCTCTCAGTCAAAATCTCCTTCTCCCTCAATCTCTATTGTTATCCAATTAGTGTGAATTTCATAGCCAAGAGTTTCTTGTGAAATTTATCAAATTGGTGTAATAATTTTTGAACCATACCAAGTTGGTCTCATGTTCTTTTATATGATCTGATTAATACCATATAAGTGTGTAAGAAAATAAAAAACGAGAGAGGGAGAGGGAGAAAAACTGAGGGAGAATGATAGAAAATAAGGGAGAATGAGAGATCGACCGAGAAAGAGAATGAAAGAGATTGAGGGAGAACGATAGGTAAAGAGAGAGAGAGAGAGAGAGAGAATGAGAGAAATTGATATAGAGAACGTAAATACAAAAACCAAAAACCATTTTTATTTATTTTCAAATCACATAGTCGTTGAGCAGATAAAGATGACTATGAGCGAAAGAGTGTAAGGGAGATTGCGAGAGATAAAGAGAGAAACTAAAAACCCTTTTTTTTTAATTTTCCAATCACCCAACATTAAGGGACAATTTCAGTATAAGCTTTTTATTATGTCCAATATGGATTAAGAGCCCCATCTTGGCAATAGCCACATAACCCTCCGATGACATGACGATGATTTTTATAACTTGAAATATAGAGCCGTTTTGTTGGTTTATGAACCAATTTGTAACCAAATTTTAAATGCACAACCGGCTCCGACTATAATTTTCCCTAATTTAAAACTAATCCAAAAGCAATGTTATTTCTTATCTAGATGGTGGGTCAACGATCCAACTTTTAAAAAAAATGCATGATGTCATAATTGAATAATAAATATTTAAGTTTATTTTTAATCATATTGTTACTTTTTTTTAAATTTTCAATTTCTATCTTAACTATGATATATCTAAAATTCAAGTAATTAATATGAAGAAAAATTTCTCATGTGCAATGCATGTGCTTAATTAGTACATGAGATTTGCATCTTGGAAATCGGAGGCCATGGATCATTAGATTGTGTTTTGCAATTCAAAAAGCGATGATGCCAAGAAACAAATTATGCAACCCAAAATGACGCCAACATGGGTCAAGACGATGATGATGAGGTCAAGAAACATTCCAAATACAAAGAACTCTTCTCCTTTTCTTCTTATGCTGCAGTAGTCCCACTAAATCGGGGGAATCCGCAAGAAGTTCAATGGCGTCCTAACCAGGGCTTCCAATGCTGGATAACCATAATACGTTCTATTCCAAAATATTACCTTGTACTATGGATTCTTTTCTCATGATCTTTTATAAAGAAAATTAGACTACATTCAAATGGCATTTAGCAATTTTGGACTAAATTTGTAGTGGCACGTTTTAAAGTTTGGGTTGGGACAAACCCCTTATAAAGTACTAATATTTAATTTAATAAGGAGTTTATCCTAATAATTATTAATAAAACTTAGTAATAATTAAAATAGATTTATCTTATGATAATTGATAAAAGTTTAGAAATTTAGTTTCCTTAAAACGTTAATTAAAACGATTAAGAAATTTGTTGTTTTATAATTTAGGGCTTTTTACAAAAAAAAATTAATAAAGTTGGATGAATTTACAAAATCGATACGATTTAAAACATACTGCGAAAACATTCATCAGTAGATAAAGCAATTTTTTTGGCCAAATTGACCCTTCTTGAAATAGACGATAAGTTACCGTACATTGTCTTCCTCACGGAGCCAAGTCTACTGAAAGCACAAAATCAGGACATGTAGCTGCATCATTTGATGGAGGAGCTCTGGTGGATGACCTAACGTCGCTAACCCATCTTATTGTCTTATCTGGTTTCTTTCTCTATTGATATAAATTAGATGCTGTCTTATAGGAACAAGTATTGCTGGTCTTTAAATGCTTTTTCTACGATGGACATGAGATCATTTGACAGGGAGACCCCGGTTTTACCTTGGTCGTCTTGCTCCTGTCCTGGTACACACAACGGAACGCCATGTCGTCGGCTCTGCAGTGGGTCCTCACGACATGGAGGAGCTTGTATTTCGCCTGGCGCCTGTCTAAGACTCTGAGGACTTGTTCGACAGTAGAGCCGCAGATCCACACACAAAACAGACAGTTAAGTATCAGCATTGATTTCTTTGTTTCCGAAGAAGTACCAGTTCTCGGTGTTCTCAGGTGTTGCTGTGAATCTGGAGCATGTCCTTAGCCAAGTCAATGGTGATCACCCCAGAATTGCATCTCCATTCCACCCAAGTTAAAGCTCTTAATATTACCTCTTAGATAGCGAGGGGATGGCCATTCTCTTGAACGGGAGAATGTCATTCCAGTAGGAATTTCCATTCTACCCGATCAAATAGATCCTTATTCCCGTGAACCAAATGAGACCTTAAATTTATTAATCAATCGGTTGTATTTATCAAAATTCACATCGGTCAAAATTATTCCCATATTATATCTTTTCCGTACAACATATATCTTCTTTTCTAAATTTATTAAATTTTATTAATTTTTTGTAAAAAGTTTTGTCTATTTAAATTTGATTAAATTAGGATATCCAATTTTTCTTAATGGATTCAGATTCGAATCATCATATGTGAATATGATCCGATCGGATTCGGACCCCAATTTATACTTTAAACTTTAAAGTCGAATCCATACTAATGTCATAGACCGGGCCCGGGCTACAGCGCTTAATATTATAATATAGGTGATATCCCCGGCCAGGTCCTGGCCCCGGCCCATAATCACCCCCTAGCCGTAAAAACCTCATAAACCCTCGCAAAGACGCAAACCGTCAGAGCTTCAGAATTTTGAAGAGAATGGAGAACTCGAAACAGAAATCGGTGCCGGTTTTGCCATGGATGAGAAGCCCTATCGACGTCAGTCTCTTTGAAGAATGCCCTCTGAACCTCCTGCCATGTCTCGATCCCAGGTATTTTGTTTACTCATTACACCAGTCTCAGGTCAGCAATCCCTCTGATGCTATGATTTGTGTATGTGTTTGTTTCTTCAGGCTTGAGGAGGCCTTGCTGAAAATGGGTGTTAGTTCACTTTTCCCAGTCCAGGTCGCAGTTTGGCAAGAGACGATAGGACCTGGTGCTTTTGAGCGAGACCTTTGTATAAATTCACCGACGGGAAGTGGAAAGACTCTTGCTTATGCTTTGCCTATAGTCCAGATGCTCTCTGCTCGTACAGTAAAATGCTTACGTGCTTTGGTGGTGCTGCCCACTCGTGATTTGGCCTTGCAGGTTCATATTCAATTCTTATTGTAATTTATTATTTCATATTTACTTTGTCTTCTATTTTAGGTACTTAGATTGCTTTTTGAGAAATGGTGAAATGTATATTAATAATATACAGAAAGAGAAGCTGTTGAGGGAGAGATTTCCTCAAACAGCAACACAGAGAATAGCCAAAAGGCTCCTTCTACAATACATAATTTTCATCCCATATTATCGAGTTCCATTGTTCTACGAAAACCTTAAAAGTTGCATCCCTTAAATAGGCTGTTGATGGAAGCCCATTTCATCAGAGTTCTCTCCACCATTGCACATACTTTCTCAGGGGGATTGGCCCTATCTTAAAAAATGTGGATGTTTCTTTCTTTCCATAGACACCAACTAACCACCAACGGTATTGCTTTCCATAACACTTTTCCTTTTTTTAGAAAAGGCCTGAGATTGCCAACGAGCCATAAGGGAAGCCAGATCCGGAGGTGTGACCCAATTCAGGCCAAACAACTTTAGAACATGGGTCCAATTTTGTGAAAGAAGCTGCAAAGAATTAGCAAGTGGTTCACAGTCTCCTCATCTGCTTCACACAAGCAGCAGCGGTTCACCACAATCATGCCCTTTCCACTCAGAACATCCAAAGTGGGGATTTTTTTTTTTTCTTTTATATCCACTCACATAAAAAACTGCACTTTTTATGGAGTTGATGTTTTCCACATCCATATCCAAGGAGGGTTAGGTTCTTCAGTTGATAGTGAAGTTTTTAGCATTGACTTCACAGTGAAGGTCCCTGAATTTTCTTTCTTCCATCTGATTTTGTCTGTCTCCAAAGGATTAGCCTTGGCTTTGACCAATGTAGTCAACAGGCCTAAAAGGGATTCCATCTCCCAATCGTTAACTTCCCTCCTAAGCCTTGGTACCCAGATTGGATGGTTATTAGAATATTCAAGATAGTCACACACCCTTGCTCCTTTGTTGACTGCCAGCTTGAAGATAGAGGGGAATTCCAAGCTGAGGGGGTTACTGCTACACCAGTTATCCTTCTAGAAACAAATTCTTTCACCTGACCCAAGTTCGAAAAATATGTGTTTGAAAAACTCATCTCTATTCTGCATGATACTTCTCCAAATACTAGTCCCATAGGGAGCATTGGGACTTCCAGATTCCCACCCTAAAGATAGAGGTGTAATTGTGTAAAGTGGGCACATTGGAACTTCCAGATTCCCACCCTAATGATAGAGGTGTAATTGTGTAAAGTGGGCCATGCCGGGTTGGCACGACACAGCTCGTGGGTGGCCCGTGCAAAGTGCGCGCCGTGTCGTGCTAGCCCGCGGGCCGTGCCACCCTCCCCAGTGAAAAATTTGGGGGTCGGCCCAGCACGGCCCACGGCCCAGGCCCAGGCCCAGGCCTGTGCCATGCAATGCCGTGTCGTGGGCCGGGCTGGCCCGTGGGCCGAGCCTTGGGCCAGGTCGAGCCGTGCATTGGGCCAAAGCTATTTATTTAAAAAAATGATAAAAAGCTTAAAATTTTATTTTTATATGAATTTTGTGTATACAATTGCATATATATAAAATAGTTAAATAAATTAGTATAATAAAATTTTAAAAATTATTTATTTTATTAGTATATTATAATATAATTATAATTTATATAATATTATATAAATATATAATATATAAATATATATAAAATATGTATAAAATATATATGTGGGCCGTGCTGGCCCGCAGGCCGCGGGCGGCACAGCTCGCTCAGTCGTGCCGTGCGGGCCCGTGGACCTAAAACCCCAGGCCTAGCACGGCCCGCATGATCGTGCTGGGTCTGGCACGGCGCGGGCGGCACGACCCGATTTACACCTCTACCTAAAGAGGCTTCCTCGTATTTGTCCTTGACAACAGTTTTCCATAGCTAATTCCTTTCTGTGGCAAATATCCAAAGCCACTTGGTTAACAAGGCTGTATTTGTTTGAGAGAAAGGTTTGATACCTAAACCACCTTTCTTCTTGGGTTTACATTACTTCGGACCACGCCACCAAGTGAAGTTTTCTCTTTTATTCTGAATCACCCCAGAGAAAATCTCTCTTTAACCTCTCAATGCAATTAGTCACTGATGTTGGAGCCTTATAAATGGGCATGACATACGTGGGCAGACTTGATAGAACACTCTTGATCATCGTGATTCTTCCTCCTTTTGATAAATACACCTTTTTCCAGCTAGCCAACTTATGATTAATTCTTTCAATGATTGGATCCCAGATCTCTTTTGCCTTATAGTGAGCTCCATGGGGAAGCCCAACAAATTTTGAAGGCAGCTGAGCTATTCCACAGCCCAGAACAACAGCTAATTCAGAAATGTGTGGGACTTCACCAACTGGAATGATGGTTGTCTTTTTGTTTTTGCAAATTGACTTTCAACCCAGACACTGCTTCAAAGCAAATCAGTAGGCATCTTAGGAAATACAGGTCTCTACAGCTAGCCCTTGAGAAAATTAGAGTCATCTGCAAGTTGTAGGAGAGTAATTTGATTACTACTCTCCGAGATTGTAAAACCTTCCAAGTGGCTTCCTGGCACTGCCCTTTCGACCATTCTACTTAAGGCTTCTACCACCAGAATGAATAAAAAGGGGGATAGGGGATCCCCTTGTCGTAAACTTCTACTCACGGGGAAGAAGCCTCTCAGTCTTCCATTTACCAAAATTGATATTTTAGCCACCTTCATACAGCTTCTAACCCAAGCTCTCCATTTAGCGTTGTAGCCCATTCTTCTAAGAAAATACTCCACAAAGTCCCAATGTACATGGTCGTACGCCTTCTCTAAGTCCAGTTTACAAATTACCCCTGGAATACCTGATTTGATTCTAGAATCAATACATTCATTTGCAATTAGAGCCCCATCTAGGATCTGTCTACCATCCACAAATGCCCCTCGAGAGGGGATATTAACTGAGAGAGGGTGAGCCTCAATCTGTTGGCTAATACCTTGGCTATCAGTTTGTATATGCTGCTGATTAGGCTTATCGGTCTATAATCTTTCAGGTCCTCCACACCATTTTTCTTGGGGGCAAGGGTCACAAAGGTGGCTTTCACTACATCCATTATTTCAGCTGATGAGTGAAATTCTGAAAACACTGCTATCACATCAAGTTTAAGGAAGGGCCATCATTTCTTGTAAAATTCAATTGGGAATCCATCTGGTCCCGGAGCTTTGTCTCCAAATAGGTCATTTATAGCCTGCCAAATTTCCTCTTCAGTAAATGGAGCTTCTATGATTAGAAATCTGGGGGAATTCCAAACCATCCAAGCTGAGTTTTTCCAATTCTTTTGTTGAAAAGAGCTCTTTGTAGAATTTCACAATAGCCTCTGCGACTTCCTTGTCACCTTTGTAGTGATTCTCCCCAATGTTGATTTGATTGATGGTATTAAGTCTCCTTCTAGTGCTTGCCACCTTGTGGAAAAAGTTGTATTGTTGTCTCCCTCTCTTAACCATTGTACTCTTGATCTTTTTTTTGGGAGAATGACGGTTCAGCCCAGGGTTAGAATTTGTAGGCCCAAAGTACTGTTGGGGTAGGTGCCAGCTCGGAATTGATGCCAATTCATGGGTGGCGTTGGTGCATAGAGTGTGGGTTGTTGACATTTTGAATGTTTATAACTCTGCAGTGGAAATCAGAAATCTGCATTGGGCCTGTCC
>NW_010729280.1:378146-431895 GCF_000365185.1 Nelumbo nucifera | reverse complement strand
ATTAATTCAAAAGCTGATTTAGAGTTGTGAATTCATACAACATCCTAGGGAGAGGTGCGAGCTGCAGCCCCTCCTTGAATCTTACAAGTAAACTAGGAAAGAAATACAAGAATCATAGCTGAGCCCAAAACAATTCTTCCCTATTTACCCCTTGCTTGGATAACACATTGGACTAAGTATTTGCTGATCTCCCCATCCACTGTAAAGAGACCAACATATTTATCCCAGCTGGTTTGCAAATTGCACCCTTTGTACAATAGCTAGTAGCTCTGCCCTGATAGAGTCTCCGACTCCTAAAGGACCCGAGTAGAGCAACACAATTTCTCCCTTCTCATTTCTCAATACACCCCTCATTCCGGATAATCCTGGATTACCCATGCTACTTCCATCAAAGTTCAGCTTCAGTGAGCCTTCAGATGGAGGAGACCAACTCGTAATTAACTTGTCCTTTAAGGGTGAACACCTTGCTACTGTTGACCAGTTTCTCTAAAGGTCATTAAAAGAGAATTGATGAAAGATTTCCAAAGTCTTCAGCCAAAGTATTGTCCTATGCAACACACAATCTTTCAATTCCTGGCTGCTCTTTTCCTTTTCTTGAAAAATTCTAGCATTCCTTTCTTCCCAAAGAGTCCAAATCAGGGCAGTGTGAGCACATCTCCACATAAGTTTCCCTCTATTTGTAGGCCAAGAGAAAATAGAATGGTTAAAGATCATGCGGACTTTTGTTGGTAGATTCCAACTACTCCCAAACTACGACAGTAGCCAAGCCCAAAGGTCTTCAGAAAAAGGACATGATATTAGTAGATGGTAACAATCATCCCCGTGAGCTCTACAGGGATACACCAATTGGGAGAAATGCAGAGGAAAAGTGTACAGGGATACACCAATTGGGAGAAATGCAGAGGAAAGGTGTTCTCTTTTGTAGGTTATCTAGAGTGTTTACTTTCCCATAGAATACTTCCCAACAAAATGCCATAATCTTTGGGGGAACTGGCCTACACCAAATTTCCTTTGACGGAAAGGGTTGTTGAGTAGAATGTTGAGAGATGGACTTGAAGTAAGAAGCACAAGTAAAGGTTCCTTTGGGTCTAGGAGCCCACACCCTTTTATCTGGCTTGGAGGGATCCAAGCAAACCTGATTAAGGCAACATAGCAAGTCAGAGAGAGATTCAATTTCATCATCCCTTAGTCCCCTACGAAACCCAAAATCCCAATTAGGAGCCAAGGGTGTTCCCAATGGTGAAACAAATTTTGAGATTACCTCTTTTTTATTTTATTTTTTTGAAAAAGGTAAAGTATTTTATTCAATCAAACAAGAATACAACAAGGCCCATACCACTAGATCTGCCTGGGCCCAAAACAGATTACAATCTCATCCATGATTTTGTGCAAAACAACTGAGATACATTCTGATTTTTAAATTCCTCATTCATCGACACCCAGGAACAAATCTTGCCCACCGCTTTCTGCACAACTTCTTTTGAGCTTCTGAGGTGACCACAGAAAATTCTGTTATTTCTTTCAGTCCAAATGGACCAAAGAACAGCTTGCGGAATGGTATTCCAAACAATCTTTCCTTTCTTACTGAGACCCTCCATTCTCCAACACATTAGTAGCTCCTTCACAGATCTTGGCATAGACCAGCTAATCTCCAACTTCTTGAAAAAATGTCCCCAGATTGAGGAGGAGACCGGGCAGTGGATGCACAATTGCTCTGTAGATTCTACACAGTTACCACATAGAACACAGGAGGGGTCCAAAATCTGAATACCCCTTCGCACCAAGTTAGCCCTAGTCAAACATTTGTCAAGAGCCATTGTCCAGACTAGGAAGTAAATCTTGGAGGGGCTGGATGGGTTCCAAATCTGCCTAGCAGGGAAGTTCTCCTGACCTGAACTGCACACCTTAAGAAAAAGGGATTTCACAGAGAAGCTACCATCTGCATTCCACTTCCAAGACCATTCATCTTCCAAACTCAAGTCGATCCTCTGATTTTAAAGCAGCCCAAACAGATCCACGTACTCTTCCACTTCCCAATCCAACAAATTCCTCCTACATAGAGGAGTCCAGATGATTGAATCACCAGAAATGCAAATGTTATCACCAACAAAAGAGTCTTGATTCACAGCAATTTGGAACAGACGAGGAAAAGCTTCAGCCAAGGGACCCTCCACACACCAGGGATCCTTCCAAAACTTGATTCTGTCCCTCTTACCGACCTTAAACTTGATCCCATTCAGAAAGAGATTGATGTACTTTGAGATGCCTGCCCAAAGAGATTTACCCCCAATTTGATTGGGATCTAGTGTTCTCCAATCACCCCATACCACTCCATACTTTGCTGCAATAAGACTTCTCCACCATGCATTCCTCTCCGAAGCAAATCTCCATAACCATTTACTGAGAAGAGCAGAATTAAATTCTTTCAACTTCCTAAAGGGAAAAAGGGAAAATAACAAAGGTAAAAAGGTCCTTTAAAGGGGTGTCTCCTACCCAGATATCCTTCCAAAAGCAAGCATCATTGTCAAAACAAACTTCATACCTGATAAAATCGAGAATTGAGGAAGGGTGTTGTGATTGGCCTTCCAAGGTGCTGCTAGGTTAGCTTGCCTTGATACACGAACATCCCATCCATTCTCTGAACTCCCATGAATGCTTCCCACCACCTCATGCCACAACCTCTCACTTTCCAATGGCCATCGCCACAAYCATTTCCCTAACAGAGCTTGATTTTTTTCAATCACCCTCCCAAGTCCCAAACCCCCCTCTTCTTTACTTTTGCAAACAATTTCCCAATTAACCAAATGATCATTTTTTTCTTGTCCCGGCTCCCACAGGAAGTCTCTCTTCAAATTCTCTAGCTTTCTAGTTGGTAACCTAAAGACAGACAAAAAGTAAGTAGGTAAGTTAGCCAAAGTAGCTCTTATTAAGGTAATTCTCCCTCTTAAAGAGATATAATTCTTCTTCCATGAGGCTAATCTCTTCTCAAACTTTTCTAGCACTAGGGTCCAAAATCTGCTCTCCCTAGGATTTGCCTCTAATGGAAGCCCTAATTAGGACATAGGCCAAGAAGAGATGGAACACTCAAGACATTCTACTATAACCTCAATCTCCCCATCCTCAAAGTTTATACTTGTTATGCAACTCTTTTCCAAATTTATTTTCAGATTAGAAACCCTTTCAAATCCTTTGATTAGCTTCTTTAGGTTTGCTACCTTCTCGCTAAAACCTCCTTCACAAAAGATCATTAAGTCATCTGCAAACTGAAGGTGGGTGACTGGGATTTGGTGTCTCCCTATTCTCCAACCCCTAATGGCATCTTCTCTATCGGCCTTAATAATGATCCTACTAATCACATCAGCTAATAAGGTAAAAAGGAAGGGTGAGAGTGGATCCCCTTGCTTGACACCCCTGCAAGCTGGAAAAAAGCCCCTCACCACACCATTTACCAGAATAGAGTAGTGACATGTACTGATACACCCAAATATCCAGCTACACCACTTGTCCCCAAATCTACAGTTTCTGATCACCTCTAATAAAAACTCCTAGTCCACCAAGTCATAGGCCTTTTCAAGATCCAATTTACAAATAAAACCTCTTTGCCTAGACCTTTTCATTTCCTCCACACACTCATTCGCAATTAGGATCTGATTTGTTATTTGTTGCCCTTGAATGAAGGCCCCCCGAGTTTCACTAATGATAGAAGGGAGAACTGTTTTGATCCTCAAAGAAAGCACTTTAGCCAGAATTTTATAGATGCTTGTCACCAGACTAATAGGCCTATAATCTTTTGGGTGCATGTGGAATTTTCCAGCAGAAGTAAGCATGATTTTTAACCCCTCTACATTCATTTTGCCAAAAAAGAGGAAAAATTATGTGAAGATGTGGAGCAGCCTTGATATGGACAGTCTGGGAAGAAAGAAATGATAGAATATTCCAAGAGAAAGAGAAGAATAGTCAGTATTGATTGTGTGTTGAATCAATACATTGGTTAAAGGCCATGGAACTATTCCATCAATTCTCCTTTACAGATTTATGGAGAAATTGGTTAGCAGTAGCAACGTGTTCATCCAGTAAGGCTAGGGCACTACAAGATAGATCCCACTGCATGAAGGCTCACTGAAGCCGACTTTTGATGGGAGCAATCAAGGTAATCCAGGACGCTCTGGATGGGGAGCGTGCTGAGAAACGAGTTTGGAGAGAATGTACTCCTTTACTCAGGCCCTTTGGGATTCGGGGGTTCAGTCAAGGCAGAATTACTAGCAAGCCTACAAGGAGTGCAATTTGCAAATCAACTGGGTGTAGGGAAGCTACTGATTGAAGGGGACTCCAAGGTGGTGGTGGGTGGTTGAAGAATCTATATGGCACAAGAAGAATGAAATAAAAAAATTTCAGTGGTTGACAAGTAGACTTGTTCATGGGCCAGGCTGGGCCGGGCTGGGCCGGGCTTTCACTCTGTATTAACAGATTTTTCTAAGGCCCGAGCCCGAGCCTGCCCGACCATCGAGCCTATAACTTGGGCCCGAGCCCGACCCTCTTAAAAAGCCCGAAGCCCGGGCCTGGGCCCGAGCCCAAAATTTATCCTATGTTGTTACTACTGCTGAAGCGACTGAATAGAGAGAGAGAGAGAAATTATAAAGAAAAAAATAAAAAAATGTATATATTAAATTATAAATATATATATTTCAATAAATATTATATTATTTATATATTTTATATAATATATAAAATACATTTATGTATTTTATAAAATATATATAATGCTGAGTTGGGCTCGGGCTGGGCTTTTTTGACAAATCCCGAGCTCGGCCCGTAACACAGTCGGGCTTATTGTGTTGGGCCCAAGGTCAGGCCTGTGGGCCTAATTACATGACCAAGCCCGACCGGAGTGTGGGCCGGACCGGGCTGGGGCATTGGGCTACCCGGCCCATGAACAAGTCTACTGACAAGGAATATTTCTGTTCTTATACAATGGGTTGGGAGATCAACAAACACTTTGGCTGATGGTTTAGCTAAGCAAGGGGCAATTAGGGAATTCTTGTTTTGGGCTCAGTTGTAATGCTTATATTTTCTTCTTTCTTCTTTCTAATTTCCTTGTAATCAATTGGGAGAGGCTACAACTCGCGTCTCACCTAGGGTTGTTGTATGAGCTTAAAGCTTTCTATTAAGTTATGAAGTAATAAAAATTTTCTTTATTCATAAAAAAAGTATATCAAAGAATCAATTTGGATTTATTTCCAAGGAGATAACCATGGAAACTATATTTCTTTTCGAGACGATTGATAGAAAAGTTCAGAGAGATAAGGACAACAACATCCCTTCTTTATTCTCAGGACCATTGGGTGTTGGCGATTCTACAAGGGCTGAGATACTAGTAGCGATACAAGGTATATAGGTTGCTAATCAACTTGGAGTAGAAAACTTGATAGTTGAGGGGGACCGGTGGTAGTGGGTTGGCTGACAAATTCAGAAACAGTCTTTTGGGGTTACAGGGATCTTTTGAAGAAAGTTAAGCTGACAAGAAATATGGAAGTTAGGTTTCAGTGGTCAGCAGATCGACAAATGCCATGACTGACTCTTTGGCTAAACAAGGGGTATCAAGGGAATCTGTTTTGGGCTACCTTATAATTGTAATTCAGACTAGTGTGTGATTGTTTGCTTAGTGCTCAATTCCAAGGGGAGGTAACATCTCGTTCCTCCTCTTAGGTTGATTGTACACTTTTTCTATGATTAATAAAATTCCACAGGGGAGTAGGCCCATTTAAAGCGTGGAGGCCAATATAGGTGGGCCGAAAATTCAGCCCATTTAAATCCCTCCGACAATCCAGTTAAAATTTTAAAGCCCAAGGTCTAACCCATTTCTACTGGACTAACCTACTAAGTAGTCACGTGACCGCCCATGTGATCGAGAGCAGTGATTTAAAAGGCATGCTTAGGCGCACAGGTGAAGCGCATTTCAGTGTATGCACCTCGCCTAGGTCCTAGGCGCAACCCTTTTAAAAGGCGCACGCTTGATGCGCCTTGCACCTTAGCCCAGGAGTGCACTTTTTGAAAATTTGATGCTTTTTTACTTTTTTATGAACCTAGTGGCTTGGCCGGGGGCATCGTCCCCGGACCCCCATGCCATGCCCCTCGAGAAAAGCCCAAACAAGTGCATATTAGGCTTTGAGAACCCTTTATTTTCTAATGTTGTTCATTCATTCGTCTTTATAAAGTATCTTCTTAAAAGCAATTAAAATTATAAAATCATCTTATATGAGAATTAAGAATTTATGACCCTAACATGGACTTGTTTGGGCTTGCCTCGAGGGACGGCACAAAGGTGACTTGTAGAATCAGGAATGTAATATGTTTTACATCACATTAGCTATTTGAAATAATTTAATTGAGGAAGAAAAGAGATTGTGGGTTTTACATGCTTGAAAACGTTTTATATGTTTGATTTTATTTTTAAATTCTCATTTGAATATGCTTTACATGTTATGTTTATGTATTTTAATTTTAGATAATAGGTTTTTCAAAACATTTATTTTAAAATTTAAGTTTATATTTTTATTAATATTATGTTTAATATATTGTTTTTTGATTTCTCAACATTTTTTGATTTTTTTGATTTTTAGAATTTTTTGTATTTTTGCGACTTGCTTCAAAATGGCACACACCTCGCCTTGCACCTCAGGTGCAAGTTGGTCCCTGTGCCTTTTTTGTACCTTGCACTTTTTAAACACTGATTGAGAGGGATGACTAGTTGCTAGACAATAGTAATTGTCTACCTTCTTCCCCATTGAGCAATCACTCTTTGTTATGTAAGCTAGGCGGCAACTCTCAGTCCTGATGCTCTCTACAGTGGATTCCCTCCACCCCAGATAGGTGCAATCCAAGGTGTTATAAGTAGGGGTGGATTTGAGCCGAGTCGAGCCGAATAGTACCGGGCTCAAGACTGTTCTACAAGGCTCGAGCTCGAGCTCGGTTCGAGCTAGAACCTTGAGCTCGAGCTCGAGCTCGGCTTGAGTCAAAAGTTCATAAGCTCGACTCGATTTTGAGAAAAAATATTTTATAAAAATAAAAATTATATATAATTTTTTATTTTAAATTTAAGAATTATAATAATTAATAATTATAATATTTTTATTATATATATTATTTTCTATAATTTTATTATATAATTATTATATATAACATATATTAAATATCAAATATATTATTTTCTATATATATATATATATTCGAGCCGGTTCGCGAGCCTCATGAGCCGAGCTCTAATAGGCTCGAGCTCGACTCGTTTAATAATCGAGCCACTGAATTGGTCTCAAGCTCGAGCTCGAGCTCGGTTGAAATCGAGCCGATTTGAGCTTTTCACGAGCCGAGCTCGAGCAGCTCGTGAAAAGCTCGGCTCGTTGCCACCCCTAGTTATAAGTGAAGTGATCTAAAAAATCTAGAGGTTGATGCTTGTTCAGATGAAGACTAGCTGTGAAGATTCTGATGGTGATGATATGGTAAGTTTGGGAAGTGTGGCTTTGAAAGGCAACGACAATCTTCTAGAGGTTGAAAGTCTTCATATGGAAGTTCTGTTCTTAGACGAAGTTTCTGAAGTTGAAGACCGAAGGGATGGCTGTAGCGACAAGGTCATTGCACCGAAGCTGTGCAGGCTATGTTCCCCTTCATTGAGAGGGTTGACCCAAATTCCAAGGAAGTACAGAAGTTTGGGGAAAATGCACAAACCTTTACCGTGGGGAATGACGAGGGTAGTCAGAAAACGGAAAAATTGAGGAAGGGTCCATCTTCAGGAACACCCTTGCAGCCAAATTGGGATTTTGTTTTGTAGGGGGTTAAGGAATGCTGAAATTGATTATTTATCTCATTTGCTTGGCTTACTAAATCAAATTTGTCTAGATCCTTCCAAACCAGACAAAAGGGTGTGTGGGTCCCTAGTCCCAAAGGGATGTTTACTTGTGCCTCATTCTTTAAGTCCTTGTCCATCTCTTATTCAACAGGTTTTCCCTCGAAGGAAATTTGGTTCACGCCAATTCCCCAAAGGTTATGGCCTTCTGCTGGGAAGTGTACTATGAGAAAGTAAACACTTTCGAAAACCTACAAAAGAGAAGACTCCTCCTTTGTATTTCTCCCAGTCCCAACTGGTGTACCCTCTGTAGAGCTCATGGGGAGGACTGTTACCATCTATTCATTTCCTGTCCACTCTCTACAGAATTGTGGGTTTGGCTTCTCTCTTTGTTTGGGTGTAATTGGAGCTTGCCAGCAGAAGTACGGTTGATCTTTTTTTTTTGATAAATTTACCTTCAACTGGCCTACAAAAAGAGGAAGATCAATGTCGAGATGTGCGAGAGCAGCCTTGATTTGGACAATATGGGAAGAAAGGAATGATAGAATATTTCAAGAGAAGGAAAGTAATAATCAGCAACTAAAAGACTAATGAATAGGGCAATACAATGGTTGAAGACTTTAGACATGTTCTATCAGTTCTCCTTTAATGACTTCTGGAGAACTTTGTTCCAATAGTGAGGTACTCTTCCATCAAGAACAGGGTAGTCTCAAGATGGTGTCCGGCTGACGGCTCACTGAAACTGAATTTCGATGGTAGCAGCTTGGGTAATCCAGGTCCTTTGGGACTTGGTGACTCTGTTAGGGCAGAAATTCTAGCTGCTGTACAATGGGTAGAGTTTGCAAACCAAATGGGGGTACAACGACTAATTATTGAGGGTGACTCAAAGGTGGTGGTGGGCTGGCTAAGGAAACCTGATGAGACTGTTTGGTGCTATAAGAACGAAGTTAAGAAGATTAAATGGCTGACAAGGAATATGTCAGTGTCTATTCAGTGGGTGGGGCGATCAGCAAACGCTTTGGCTGATGTGTTAGCCAAGCAAGGGGCAAACAGGGAAGAATTGTTTTGGGTTCAGTTGTGATTCCAGTAAACTTTTCCTAACTTCTTTGTATTATTGTCATGAGAGGCTGCAGCTCACGCCTCTCTATGGGATCTTGTATGAGGCTGTAATTCTGAAGCAATTTCTGTTTTAATAAAATTGCATTATTACTCATAAAAAATTTTCACTCATTTATCAAAAAAAAGAAGAAAGATCTTCATACGATGTTCATTGATCTAGAAAAGGCATATGATAGAGTTCCTAGAGAGATGATATGGTGGGTCTTGGAAAAGAAAATGGTTCAAGATAGATATATAGACCTAATTAAGGATATGTATGGGGGGCAACAACCATTGTTAGAATATTGGTGGGAGAGACTTCAAATTTTACAGTTACTATGGGTCTTCACCAAGGTTCAACACTTAATCCTTATCTATTTGTAGTAATCATAAATGAATTGACAAAACATATTCAGGAGGAAGTTCTATGGTGCATGCTGTTTGTTGTTGACATTGTTTTAATTGATGAAACTATTGAAGGATTAAATGCAAAATTAAGCTTATGGACAAGTGCCTTAGAAACAAGAGGTTTTGAAATAAATAGGACAAAAAAATATGACATGTAAATTTAGTAGTAATAGGAGTGTAAATATAGATACTTCAGATTCAAGACCAGAAGATAATTCATAACAAGAGAGAGATTGAGGAGGATTTTACCCAAAGAATTAGAGCATGATGGGAGAAATGGAGGGGTGCATATGGACTTTTTTGTGAAATGCAAATGCCACTTAGATTAAAAGGAAAATTCTATAAAACAGTTGTGAGCCAGCTGTTGTATGGAGCACAGAGTGTTGGACAGCCAAGAAATAACATGTCCAGAAAATGGATGTGGCAGAAATGCTAATGCCAAGATGGATGAGTGGAAAAACTAGAAAGTATAGGATTAGGAATGAAGTTATCTGTAGGAACCTTAGAGAATCTCCAATAGGTGATAAAATGGGAGAGTAGACTAAGATGGTTTGGACATGTGTATAGAAGACCACCAGCTGCATCGATTAGAAAAAGTGATTTGTTACACATTGAAGGGGCTAGAAGAGCTCGGGATATACCAAAAAGGACATGGGCAGAAGTAGTAAGGAATGATTTAAGCACTAATAATTTAACAGTGGATATGGCTTTAAATAGAACGGATTGATGAAACAGGATTCATGTAGCCGACCCCATATAGTTGGGATAAGGCATGGATGATGATGAGATTGTTCAGATTCATAATTGAAATACAGAATAGAAAATTTTCCATATCTTGTAAAGAAAAGGGATTTTTTAATGTTTATGAAATTTTAATTTGTTTGCTTTATTGATCTTATGCCTATAATTGAGCTATTAAGTTTAAGTGACAGAATTCCAAATTGCTTTTATTTTATGCTAAATATCCTAACCTGGCTATTTATAAATGTTGAAACTACAAAAAACTTGGAATAAATAATGGTATTTCTAGATAGAGTTGTGACAGGACAGTTTATTTGTCCAGTGATAATAGTGGAGATTTTTGCATGTTAAAGGACCATTAGAGGTTAAGTGAAGAATACCATGTCTTTCCTTCTGGGTGTTCTTGAACTTTTTGCTTACGAGTCTCCTTTTTAATTCTTTCTTTTTCTTTTTTCCTGTTCAGGTTAAGGAAGTCTTTTCTGCAATTGCACCAGCAGTGGGTTTATCTGTGGGTTTGGCAGTTGGTCAAACATCAATTGCTGATGAAATTTCACAGCTTATCAAAAGACCTAAGCTTGAGGCAGGCATCTGTTATGACCCAGAAGAGATTAGGGTAGAGTTCCAAACTAATGTAGACATTTTGGTTGCAACCCCCGGAAGGCTGATGGACCATATTAATACAACAAAGGGTTTTACTCTGGAGCATCTTTCTTATCTTGTCAGTAACTTTAATCTCTTGCTAAGACTTTCTATTTATTGCATTCAACTGAAGTATGATGTATTTCATTTGAATACATAATTTATGCTTATAATGAATACCTTAATTGTGGATATCCCTGAGATTAAATACAAATTATTAATGGCTGGTCCAATATATGGGAGTTTTGATGGTAGTTCCAACAAATAGGCTACTTTGCTTTGTTTGAAACTTATTGAAAATTCACTTTAGAACTTCACCCATTTTCCTAGCAAAGTAGCAAGTCTGGTGTCTGAGAAATCTCATGCTAGGTTTAGTATTTTCTGTTTTGTTTTATGCAAGATGAGTTATATGAATATAACTATATGCATAAGACATATGCTTATCAGTGTATATTGATAAAAAAACCACATACATCTATATATGTTTATATTGATAAAATATACATAGTAATGGTGAAACAGGATTCATGTAGTCGACCCCATGTAGTTGGGACAAAGCTTTTAAATGATGAGTTATGTGTAGATGTCTACGTGACTTGCATTCTAAGACTACCAAAATTTGCCAATTTACATTAATTCAGAGGATGAAAGAGTACAATATGCTTTACCTTTCTCAAAAATGAAAAAAATGGGGATACAACTCTTGATGTCCTAAAATGCTGGACATGGATACGAGTATGGGTATACCATGTGATATGCTTATATCATGCGTTTATATCTAGCTTTTGAAACTAAATATCATTTCTCAAGACTTATGTCTTGCCAAAATTAATTAAATTTATAACATGTAGAAATATTTTATAGTATAATTTGTTAAAGTATATCAATTTTACGTATTTTAAAAGTGTTAGTGCTATAACATACATCTAGAAGTGTCCATGCAGTATCTTATTATCCAATAAATATTGGATGTGATATTGGCATACTAGGTATATACAAGTATCCAGTTTTCATAGGTTGCATCCTGCTTACTCCTTGTTTGGATAAGGTATCAGCCATATTTTTCACATATATAGGAGTCAAATGGAATGTTGCATCCAGATCATCTGCCAATTTTTTGATTTCATTATATATCTGTATTTCCAAGTTCCCATGTATTTTTTCTAAACCAGTCCACCACTACTCTGGAGTCACCTTCCACCATAATTTTTCTGTAATTGAGGTTTTGACACGTCTTTAGTCCTTGTAGAACTGCCTCGAGTTCTAACCGTAGAGTCTCCATTTCCAATGGAACCCAAGAACAATGATTTAGGTGCACAGGCGAGGCGCATTTTGGGGTATGCGCCTCGCCCAGGTCCTAGGCGCACCCTTTCAAAAGGCGCATGCCTGGTGCGCTTGATGCGCCTTGCGCCTCAGCCCAGGCGTGCACCTTTTTAAAATTTTGCGCTTTTTGCTATTTTTTTTTGAGTCTAAGGACTGGGCTGGGGGCTCCGCCCTTCGACCCCCGACCACTCCCCACGAGGCAAGCCTGAACAAGTATATGTTAGGGTCTGAAATTCTTATTTCTCACATAAAAAATAATTATTTTATAACTTTCATTGGTTTTTAAGAAGATATTTTATTGCAATGAATGAATGAATGAACTCCCTTTGGTTCGCTCACTTCGCTCGCTCACCGAAGCTCCGAGAACCCCCTATTTGCTAATGTTGTTCATTCATTCATTGCAATAAAATATCTTCTTAAAAAGCAATGAAAGTTATAAAATCATAATTTTTTATGTGAGAAATAAGAACTTCAGACCCTAACATATACTTGTTCGGGCTTGCCTCGAGGGGAGTGGTACAAAGGTGACTCATAGAATCAATAATGCCATATTGTTTTACATCACATTAGCTACTTGAAGCAATGCAATTAAGGAAAAAAAAGAGATTGTGGGTTTTACATGCTTGAAAATGCTTTATATGTTTGCTTTTATTTTTAAATTTTCATTTGAATACGCTTTACATGTTATGTTTATGTATTTTAATGTTAGATAATAGGTTTTTTAAAACATTTATTTTAAAATTTAAGTCTATATTTTTTATTAACATTATGTTTAATATTTTTTGAATTTCTTGCATTTATTTAAAACTTTTTGGCATTTTTTTTGAATTTTTTTGACTTTTTTTTGTAGATTTTTTTTATGTAATTTTGCGCCTTGCTTAAAAAGGTGTGCACCTCACCTTGCACCTTGCGCCTCAGGTGCAAATTGGTCCTTGCGCTTTTAAAACACTGCACAAGGAGAGAACCATTGTAGGTCCATCATGTCACCTAAATAGTCCTTGATCCCAGATATCCCAGAATTCCCTAAGCTGCAATCTCAAAATTCAATTTGAAACAGGTTGAATAGGAGACATCAATGGAATAGGATGCAACAATGGCTTGCCAGTTGCTAATAATGTCACCAGTAGATAAAGTTATCAAAGATGGGCATAGATTTCACCCAATTTGCCACCCTCATCATAATAGTTTTCATCAATTCTTCCTTAATTTGTCTCGTCTTTAAATATCCACACATTTCGTTCTTTCCAAACTATCCATAAGATAGCTGCCCTTGTACATCTCCACAAGATTTTACTCCTTTTCTTTGTTGGAGAGAAAGTGTTTGGAATAAGCTTACCAAATATGGTAGGGGGAGTTCACTAGCAGCCAAAAACAAGCAGAAAGGAGATTAGTGTGTTAAAGTTAGTCTGACAGACAGTGTTGCATGGACACATACATGAGAGTCAGAATCTGACTCATCTCCAGGGGTCTGATTTGGCAAGACAAAGAAACAAGGTCTCATAGATACATCTGGTACCAAAATAGTCTATATTTTGTTGAATTTTAACATTTTTGACCTATAGAAAATGGTCCAAAAGATTATCTTTGCTAAAATTTTATTGGGAAAATGGCATTCATTGTGTAGATTAGCTGTTAGGAGAAAGAAACATTGCATTGGAAGTGTCCTTCAAGAATTTATGGAGTGTATGTTGGAGTCCAATGTGTCTCCAACACACACGCTTAATCCATTTTGGAGGGTCCATTTGAGACAGATAACACTCATTGAACCTTTTCTTTTGAAGATGATGACATGTTAATTTTTTCATGTACCACCTCCCAATAGAAGGCCTTAATCTTAGGTTAATTATAATCTCTGTTAAAAAAATTTTACATGTTCTTAATTTTTTTGGAGCAGCAAATGATGTGGTTGACAATTTTCAGGTAGTTGATGAAACAGACCGGTTACTAAGAGAGGCATACCAATCCTGGTTGCCTACTGTGCTTCAACTAACTTGTTCGAATGAGGATGGCCTGTTTCCTAGTGCCAGAACTGTAACTCCTACACTTGGTTCCTTACAAACCATAAGGAGAAAGTAAGTAATCTCTCTTTTTTTTTTGATCAATAACAACAGCTGTTCATCAAAATGAAACAAAATTAATTACAAGGAAGGGGAGACGTACTTTCTTAGCTCCCCGGGTTAGGCAAGAGCCCCCCAAAAAGCAATAAAGTAGAATTACAACATAGCCCAAAATAAAGATTCCCGAGCCACCCCTTTCTTAGCTAACCCATCAGCAAAAGAGTTAGCAGTTCTCTTCACCTAACTGTACTTCACTTCCATATCTTTTGCCAGCCACTTGTAATTTTTCTTTTCATCGCTAAAGTTCCACAACCCCGCCTTATCCTCTTTTAACCATCCTACTACCACCTCCGAATCACCTTCAACCACAAGTCTCCTTTTATTCAACTCCTTTGCCCTTCGGATTCCTTCTAGAACCGCAAGGATCTCAGCTCTGAGGGAGTCATCTACCCCAATAGGGCCTGAAAACATAGCTGAAGTAACCCCTTTCTCATCCCTGAAAACTCCCCCAATACCAGATTGACCTAGGTTCCCTCTACTGCTGCCATCAAAGTTCAACTGTATTAACCCGTAGGGGGAGGGGTCCAAGAAGGACTAGTCCCAGTTCTAATCTGAGCAGCACTAGCAATCTCCTTCCACTTTCTCAGCAAGTCATCCAGAGTAAAATCAGTAAATAAATCTGAGGTCTTTAACCATTGTGCTGCCCTTAAGTGGATTAGTTCTATTACAGTTTCAATACTCCTTTCCCTATCTGAGAAGATCCTTGAATTCCTTTCTTCTCACAATGTCCAACAAACAGCAGCCCTTAGGCACCTCCGCATGATCCTTCCTTTTTTCAAATGCCACCTGATCAGAGGGTGGCATTTATTTGATATTTGTTGAAATCTGTTTGTGCAGTGTTTCCTTTATTTATTTGATAATTGTTATTACGGCTCCAAGGTGGTTGGTTCCCATTAAGAACATCTTTTGGGCTAAAGAGATTGGACTATCCTGGTGGCATATCGCAGATATACTTTTTTACTTGTCAGATACCTTAGGCTGTATTTCATTACTTGGAAAACGAGTGGGAAAATAAAAGTTGTGGGAAATTCCTATAGGTATATTTTTTGACCAGTTTTTGTCAGTTTATTGATATAGAAAAAAAAAGAGCCCTATTGGTGTTTCTTTTCACAACTTCTTGTTGTATCTCTTTCTGATTTAATGAATTGATTTTTATGTTGATGATAAAAAAAAGTTCCCAACTACACCAGATCACTACACCAGACCGGTGTAACTACACCGGATAACTCCTGGTTATCCCTTTTCTTGCAAGAGAATCCACATGCTATTTTCTGCCTTAGGTACCAACCTGAATGATCAATTCAGGCTTCTTGAAAATTCCTTTGCTTCTCTACTAGAGAATCTTAAGGCCCAAAGAATATACAAAAACTAGCCACTAACCACTTAATAGTCAACTTCCACTGACAAATTATTCCCCCCATAGAAAAGGGTATCTTTAATCCTTGGGGGATTTGTAGCAATTCAGACCTTAAATATGATCCTTTACTGGATGGCTTTGTTTTGGTCTTGTTTGTAAGGTTTTTTTTTTTTTTGATGAATAAAGAAATTACTTCATAACTTAATAGAAAGCTTTAAGCTCATACAACAGCCCTTGGTGAGGTGCGAGCTGTAGCCTTTCCCAATCGATTACAAGGAAATTAGAAAGAAGAAAGAAGAAAATATAGGCATTACAGCTGAGCCCAAAACAAGAATTCCCTAATTGGCCCTTGCTTAGCTAAACCATTAGCCGAAGTGTTTGCTGATCTCCCCATCCATTGTATAAGAACAGACATATTCCTTGCCAGCCACTGAAATTTTTTGATTTCATTCTTGTAGAACCATATAATATCCTCGGGATTCTTCAACCACCCCACCACCACCTTGGATTCCCCTTCAATCAGTAGCTGCCCTACACCCAGTTGATTTACAAATTGCACTCCTTGTAGGGTTGCTAGTAATTCTGTCCTGACTTAATCCCCAAATCCCAAAGGACCCGAGTAGAGGAGTACAATCTCTCCAAGCTCGTTTCTCAGCACGCTCCCAATCCAAAGTGTCCTGGATTACCTTGACTGCTCCCATTAAAATTCAGCTTTAGTGAGCCTTCATGCGGTGGGGTCCATCTTGTAGTGTCCTAGCTTTATTGGATGAACACCTTGTTACTGCTGACCAATTCTCCATAAATCTGTAAAGTAGAATTGATGGAATAGTTCTATGGTCTTTAACCAATGTATTGCCCTATTCAACACAATCCTTTAAGTCCTGACTATTCTTCTCCTTCTCTTGGAATATTCTAGCGCTCCTTTCTTCTCAGATTGTCCAGATCAAGACTACTCTAACCCCATATAATATCTTCCCTATTGGCCCTAGTGATGATTCTATTGAGAACATCAGTTACTGGGGTAAAAAGGATAGGTGAAAGTGGGTCCCCTTGCCTATCGCCTCGACAAGTTGGAAAGGAATCCTTCACCACTCCATTAACCAAGATTGAGTAATGGCAGGTACTAACACACCCAAACATCCACCTACAACATCTCTCTCCAAACCCAAATTTCTTCAACACTTCTAAAAGAAACTGCCAATCCACCAAGTATATAGCCTTTTCGAGATCCAATTTACAAACAAAACCTCTTTTCCCTGACCTTTTCGTCTCCTCCACACATTCATTAGCAATCAAGATTTGATCGGTTATGTGTTGCCCTTGAATGAACACCCCTTTATCTTGGCTGATTATAGAGGGGGTAACTTCTTTAATCCTCAATGAGAGCACTTTAGCCAGAATTTTATAAATACTTGTCACCAAACTAATCGGCCTAAAACCTTTTGGGTGGATAGCATCAAGCTTCTTAGAAAGCCATTGTGTAGCCATCTAGACCTGGAGCTTTATCTCCGCCCATTAAAAATACTGTTTGTTTAATGTCTTCTTCCTCAAAATTCCTTCCTAGCCACCTAGCCTTTTCCTCAACCAATCTTGGCCAATCCACCCCTTCCACTAATGATTTCTCATTCAGGGGCATTCTAAAGATGGATTTGAAGTGGTCCACAAAGATCCTGGCTATCTCATCTTTGATTGGTAATCACCTCCTCTTCTACCTCTAGTTTGGTCACAAAATTCTTCCTCCTTCCATTTGGCAAATCATGAAAGAACCTAGTATTTCCATCACCTTATTCCATATTTGTCTTGATTTCTGCCTCTTATTTCCTTTCTCAAGAGCACATCTTTGAGGTCTTATTTGTCTTGATTTCTGCCTCTTATTTCCTTTCTCAAGAGCACATCTTTGAGGTCTTACTTCAGCTGTCTTCTCAAATCTCTATCAACCTCATTTAAGATATTTTGAGGTTCTTTGTCATCCAATTCTCCAATCCGAGAGATCAAGCTCATTTTTTGCTCCTTTGTTTCATATATTTGGGAATATTTCTGCTTTCTCTTTGGTTGCAGATGGGCTGCACCACAAGGCGCAGTGAATTTGTTCATCTCAAATTTCCTAAGGAAGCATAAAAAGAGGGGAGGATGTATGTGGAAGGTGGTAAGGGCAGCTGTGCTTTGGTCCATATGGGGAAGAAAGAAGCCTGTTGTTAGTGTTATTCTTTATCTTTGTTGTTAGTTTGTTGTCAGAGGATGCTGCCAGCTTGTTCTTTTCTTCTTTTAATTAGATTATTATTAGGGTGTGCCACCAGGGGTATAAGTGTAATCTCCTTTCTTTTATTTTATGTTGTGTTATTTTAAATGAGAAGTTGGGCGCCGCCAGCAACATTTTTTGACTCTCAAACTTTTTTCCTTCTCGTCTTCTCTTCTCTTCTTTCCTCTCTCTCCTCACTCTTTTGTAGAAAGAAAACATGGTATCAGAGCAAGGCTCTAGGCGATAGGAGTCTTTTTTCTCCTCTGAATCACACTCATCCACCCAGTTTTCTGATTTTTTTAGACAAGTGAAGGCAAGAAACTCTAATAGGATTGTTGAGAACCACCTGTTTCTGTTTCTTTTGGGTTCTTCCTTGGTCGTAGCACCAAGGTAACCCTAGTAGGAGAGGGCCGATGCTGTGAAGACCCTGTTTTTTCTTTGGCCAATGCTGTGAAGGCTTGTTCTTTGGATTTGCACCTTCGAACAGGTTCTGTACAGGGGTATGTGATCCCCTTCGACACAGGTATGTGCTGTGATTGGTTGGTGCGTGTAGTGTGTAGCCCAATGGGGACTGAGATTTAAATCTCTGGACTGTTTGATTGATGCCAGTGACATTCAGTGGTGTCTTATTTTCTTTCTGGACTGTTTGATTGTTCCTGGACTGCCTTGTTGTTGTTGTGGATTTCAGCAGTGATTGGTTTGGTGTTTAGTGCCCAGACTAAGACTGTGAGAAGTACGGGTTCAGTGGGGACTGGTTGTGTGCATCTGTAGATTGGGCTTTATTTTGTAGTTTGTGTTGCTCTAAATGGAAAATGATGATTCTACCTCATCCGGGGTTTACATCAACCATGGTTCAACTAGTATGGGAGGTGAAAACACGATGTTTCCTGTACCAATTACCCCTTTAAATGACCTGAACTACCTGGAGTGGGCTAAGGGTGTAAAACTTTATGTAACAACGAGGGGAAAAGCTGATTACATAAATGGAAGGGTGAAAGAATCCAAGAGTGGGATTGCTGATTATGATAGGTGGGACCAAGAGAACAGTATGGTGATGTCTTGGCTTCTTGTAGCCATGGAACCTGATGTGAAGAACTTTATGTGGGCAGATATTGCTAGTGAAATATGGGAACAGGCCAAAACCACTTATTCTGAGCAAATGCACTATGCCAAGATTTACTAGTTGCAAGCTGAATCCTCAACCTATGAACAGGGGAACCATAGTTTGTCAGCTTATTACTCATCCCTTACTTCAGTATGGAAGGAGTTGGACCACCATTAGGCTTTAGAATGGAAACATGATGATGATGCTAAAGCCTATACGAAGCTGGTTTCTCAGCAACAGGTTTTTGCCTTCTTGTTGGGACTAAACCCCGTATATGAACCTCTTAGAGTTCAGATTTTAGGTAGTTAAGAGTTGCCTTTAGTTCAAGAGATGTATGCCTTTGTTCAATCTGAGGAAGGTAGGCAGAGTGTAATGGTTACAACGAGGGGGAGCAATAGGTGGCATTAGTTGCAATGGGTGGTAACAATATGGGAAAGAAGAGTGACTTCAAGAAGGTTGATGATAAGGACAAGTTTTTTGTACCCATTGCTGGCGTTCAAGACATTCACGTGACACATGCTGGGAGATCTATGGGAGGCCAAAGTGGGCTGTAAAGAATCAAGAACAAGTTAAAGTGTAGGGTTAGAAGAAGCCTAATACAGCACATAATGCACGAAATGTGGCAACCCAAGATACTCAGTCTGCTGTACTGCTCGGGACCACTTCACTAGTTGACCCCAAGGAAGATATCATGAACTCCTTCCATAATCATTTGGAATCATATGGTAGGGCTTTGTGACAGATGGGCGGTTTAGTTATTGGTACTTCTTCATTTGCGTCTACATCAGGTAATGCGGCCTCCGCCTTCCATGCCACCACTGCCATTGATTCCCCTTGGATGTTGGATCATTGACTTAGGGGCCTCTAGCCACATGACCGGTAAACCAAATATTTTTCAGACTTATAACCTTTTGTCAGGAAGGGATAAATGAGGCTTACAAATGGATCATTCCCCTCCATTGCAGGCCAGGGATGAATGTCCCTTCCTCATGGACTGAACCTGAATAATGTGTTGCATGTCCCTCCTCAACTTCCCATCAATTTGTTTTCCATTAGTAGTATCACAAACTCTTTAAACTGCAGCGTGCCCTTTTTTCTTGGTTCATGTGTTTTTCAAGATCTAACCTTTGGGAAGACGATTGGTAGAGGAAGCTTAGTGGATCGCCTCTACATTCTCGATAACAAGGCTGATCTCTCGGTGTCATAGTCAGTCAAATAAGAGTCAAAATTTTTTGTGGCATAGTCGGTTAGGTCATGTTTTTTTTGAAATAGTGAAGTCATTGTTTCCTTTTTTATTTAAGTCATGTTTAGTGTCAGATTTCCAGTGTCAAACATGTTAGTTGAGCAAGCAATGTAGAACAACTTTCCATTCAAGTAATAAAAGATCAAGTTTTCCTTTCCATATTGTGTATTCTGATGTGTAGGGGCCTAATACTATAACTTTTGTGGGTGGGTAATCACATTGATTGATGACTTCTCCCGCTATACATGGGTATTTCCCATGCGTGGCAGAGACGAGGTTCCAAAGATTGTGAAAGTCTTCCAGAGGAAGGTGTTTACATAGTTTCTTGTTGAAATCCAGATCTTTCAATCCGATAATGCAAAGTAATATTTCCATGGTGAGCTCAATGAGTTCTTTGCTTCTCATGGATCTATTCATAGTAGCTCATGTGCAAGAACACCGCAACAAAATGGTGTTGCAGAAAGAAAGAATAGACACCTCCTTGAGGTAGCATGAGGGATGATGTTACACATGAATGCACCAAGAAGATTTTGGATGGATGCTATACTTGTTGCTGCTTATGTCATCAATCGTGTTCCTTCCAGAGTATTGAACTACATGGCCCCTCATAAGTTGTTGTTCTCTCAATCTCCTTTATTTTCCATTCCCATGAGAGTGTTTGGTTCTTGTGCCTTTGTCCATGATTTATCTCCGTTTCGTGGTAAGTTAGATCCTTGGTCTATTCAATATATCTTTCTAGGCTATCTCTCCTCTTAAAAGGGTTACTGGTGCTCTTTGATCCCATTGGTCATAAGTTTTTTTTTTTTTTTTTTTTTTCTTTATGGATGTTTCCTTCTTTGAGTTTGAACCATTCTTCCCTACTTCTTCTTAGGGGGAGAGGAGCATGGAAGAGGAGAAGAAGGTCCGTCAAATCTCTCTTCTTTCTATTCTAGATCCTGCTCCCTTTTGTATCTTCCCATGTAAGCTCCGTAGATATCAACAATGTGACAAAGATGTGGAGCCACCAAACATTGAGCAATTGACACCTTCTGACTCCTAGAAGGTAAGTCCAAATGAACTAGGCATTCCTACTGCACCTGTTGATACCCCTACTCCCATTTTGGTTGTGGATGAGCTTGACATTCCTATTGCTCAAAGAAAGAGTCAGGGCATGCACTACTAAACACCCTATTACCCAATGTCTCCTATAATCACATTTCCCCCTCGTACCGGGCCTTCCTATTTATAGTTGATTGCATCCCAGTACCTAAAAATGTTGTAGAGGCCTTAAAATTCCCTGAATGGATAGATGCTATGAAGGAGGAGATTAATGCCCTACATAAGAATCCAACTTGGGAGTTGGTGGATTTTCCAAGAGGGAAAGACCCAATGGGGTGTAAGTGGGTCTTTCCCTCTTAGAAGATCCATCAACTCCCAAGTTTGATTCTTATGTAGGGCTTTAATCTCCTTTTTCATAGCATCTGTCAATTTAGGGTACTTTAGTGGTAAACATCCACTAAAATACTTTCTTGGAATTGAAGTAGCCCGCTCAAAAAGGGGTATCTTCATTTCTCAAAGGAAGTACACCCTTGATTTGTTACAAGACACAAGCAAGTTAGGGGCAAAGCCAGTTGATACTCCCATGGATGTTGACCATAAACTGGGTAATTGTGATGGTGAACCTTTGAAAGATGTAAAACAATTTCAAAAGTTAGTGGGAAGGTTGCTTTATTTGTCCATGACCCGTCAAAACATTGCTTATTCAGTTGGGGTCCTGAGTCAATTCATGAATTCCCTAAGAGACCATACTATGGAGGCAATAGAGAGGATTCTTAGGTATTTGAAAAAGTATCCAGGAACAGTTCTGCTATTTATAAACATAATCATCTGAACGTGGAAGTTCTATATAGATGCTGATTGGGCAGGTGCTGTGGATGATAGAAAGGCCACAAGTGGGTACTGTAGATTTGTGGGAGGAAATCTAATGACATGGATTGATAAATAGCAAAGTGTGGTATCAAGGTCAAGTGCTGAAGTAGAGTATAGGGCTATGGCAGGTAGCTGAAGTACTTCGGCTAAAAAATCTTTTAGGGGAACTTGGAGTTACTGTTCATAATCCTATGTCTCTTTACTATGACAATAAGGCAACCATAAACATTGCCAACAATCCTGTCCTATATGAGAGAACCAAGCACATTGAAGTGGACAAACACTTCATAAGGGAAAAATTGGAAAAAAAGAGAAATTTGTGTTCCTTATGTCAACTCCAAGGAACAACTAGCTGATGTTCTCACAAAAGGGCTTCCATACTCGCGACACAATGAGTGTGTGACAAGTTGGGCATGATAGACGTGTTCAGCCCAACTTGAGGGGGAGTGTTGTTAGTGTTATTCTTTATCTATACGGTTAGTGTGCTGTTAGCCTAGGATGCTGTCAGCTTGTTCTTTTCTTCTTTTAATTAGATTATTATTAGGGTGTGCCGCCAGGGGTATAAGTGTAATCTCTTTTTTTTTTATTTTATGTTATGTTATTATAAATGAGAAGTTGTGCGCCGCCAGTAGCATTTTTTGACTCTTAAACTGTTTTCCCTCTCTTTTCTTATCTATTTTCTCCTCTCCTCTCTCTCCTCACTCTTTTCTAGAAAGAAAACAGAACCAATGGATATTCAATGAGAAATTCAAATCAAGGGAGGAAATGATTGAAACCATAAAGATCAGAACCCCACATTGGGTTAAAACATTGGACCTTTTCAGAAATATATCTACAGACAATAATGTACTAAGGAATTGGAGGGAAGTAGCGCAATCAGAAATGCATAAAGAGAAGGCAAGAATGAGTTGGAAACCACCAGGACCAAACAAGCTAAAACTGAACTTTGATGGCCGTTCCTTATAGCAATCCAGGGAGGGCTGGATAGGAGGAGTTATTTGGAATCATCAAGGAGAAGTTGTGGCATTGTTCATTGGACCAATTGGCTTTGAAGACTCAATTCAGGCTGAAAGTCAGGCTCTCCTACGAGGTCTAAAACTAGCTGAGCAGTTGGGAGTAAGAGAGGTGGACATTGAGGGGGATTCACTATTAGTTATAAACTGGGCTAAACAAATTGACCTAGCACCTTGGAATCTTAGGTTCATCTTTAGAAAAATTGGCTCATTAGCAAGAAAATTCAGTTCCACCTTCGATTGGGTCAAAAGGTAAGCAAATAGTATGGCGGATGCTCTAGTAAAACAGAGAACTGATAAACCCACTTTATTTTGGGCATGTCTGTAATATGTTGTAACTGGGTCATGAAAAGATAACTTGCATTGTATTTTCAAAGTCCCTTTAATTAATAAAAGGTTTCTGATTTACTAATACAAAAGCTCATTTTTTGCTCCTCAATTCTCCCAAAGTGATCCCTATTCCAAAATTTTATTTCAAATCTTAATCTTTGCAATTTCTTATGGAATTTGACACCCTTCTATTTTACCCCACTTAACTCCTCATTCCACCACTCCACTTTATTTACAAAATCTGGGCGAGTTAGCCACATATTTTCGAATCTAAAAGGGCTAGATCCAGTAACAAAAGACTCCACACCTATTTTGATAGGATGGTGATCAGAAGTTACCCTAGGGAAGGCTCTGGAAACCAAGTCTTCCTAGTAATTCTCCCAAGCTAGATTAAAAAGGAATCTATCCAATTTCAAACAAGATTGGACCGAGTGAATCTGGATTGCAACAGAGGGATTTTCTTTAGCTCACAATCTTCAATAAAGACATTGAACTTCCTCATACTAGGGATTTCTACGGTGAAACGTATACATTAAAATCCTTCCCAAGCACCAGGGGCCATCCCATAGCCCTTGAATTGTGTACAACTCCTCCCACATTACATTCCTTTCTCTGTAATTATTCGGGCCGTAAACATTGGTTAAAACCCAAACGAAACCATCCACCACATTCTTGAACATGATGGAAACTGAGAATCTACCTATCAATTCCTCCATTGGTTCCACTACATTGTCCTTCCAGAGTGTGATGATTCCCCCTGAGGCTCCCTTGGAGGGAGCCGAGGTCCAACCTACATCCCTAGATCTCCAAAAGCTCCACCCACCTTCCATCCAATTCTGACTGTTTTGTTTCTTGTAGTAGCACATTGTCAGGCTTTTCCTTTTTCAGTCAATCCTTAATCACCCTTCTTTTTCTTGCACTTCATAAGCCTCTCAAATTCCAGCTAATGATTTTCATAGTAACGATTTATAACAGACTACAGACCCCGATGCTCTTGCCTCGCTCCCCTCACTTGGGTGCCCTTCCTCCTGTCTTTCCTACCACTAAATTCTATATCTCCCTCAGTATCAGAAATTAACCTTTCCACCTCACTTCTTTTTTTTTTTTTCTTTTTCTTTTCCTTTACCCCTCATTCTTCCTAGCAAAAATTTTCACCTTTTCCTTCCCTCCAAGCTTTTTGGCCTTTTGCTCTATCGTACCATTTTTTGAACAAAGGTCTGTTCCTTTAGTTTCTTCCCTCTCAGTAGCAGCGGGGTCCTTGCTAGATGTTTTCTCATGTTGGCCACTCCTTTCCTCAATACCTTCCCTCTGTTTCAGATCCTCAAATTCAGTACAGGTCATATTCCAAATTCTATCCGCCTCCTGACTCGACCCCTTGCTAAATTCTTCTATAATCTCCTCTCTATCTTCCCCAAACAACCTCTCCCTTGCACTGTTTTCTGCTTCTGGGTGGGATGTTGGTGCATCTATTACAGGCACACCACACGAGTTAGTGACTAAAACCGAATTGACAACTGTACTTGGGTGGACAGAAGGGGCACACGGAACAATGGGGCTGATATGCTGAGCTTTTACATTTGGTTCTGAAGCCTTCTCCTTAACTGGAGATTGTCGGGGAGTGGTAATGGCACAGTAAACACCACCGCCTAGCCTACCTGCTTGAGGACACTTTCCCAATATTCCCGGTCCTGGAGTACCTTCATCCAACCTCATGGTAGAGTTCTGCCATCCTTCACACTGGTCTTGTGGGTCCTGAGAACCTTGATCAGCCCCATTCGTCAAACAGCAATCACTCGTACATGGTAGTAAGAAAATAGACCTTTTAGGTTTTATTAATTTCATTTTCAAAGCATATTTTACTGTTGCTTCTTTGTTCATTTTTCCTTCTAAAATTTAAGATTTCCATTGCTTTATCCAAATTAATGTATTCCATGCATTCTCAAAATAGTTTGATTTATGTTTCCCATGAATTTTCTCTACTACATCCAACTGAAAAAGTCCATCCAGAACTCTTAGATGAATATGATCATATTTATCTAATATCACCTCTTTGTACCTATTTAAGAATACATGCTAATTAGGTAATTTAATTATATTCTCTCTTAAAACAATTTTAACTAAAAGTATCCTATCTTGCATTGCTTCCATTAATAAAGAGCAGCCCAGTGTATGAGGCTCCTGCGAATGTGGGGTCTGGGGAGGGACAGATTTATGCAACCTTACCTCTGCACATACAAAGAGTTTCCAAGATTTGGACCCTGGTCACCCATGTTGCAATGGATAGGTCCAACCATTGCTTCCATGGATACCCTACCATAACTGAAATAGATGTGAGGATTATGTTTGGATTGTTTGGCAACTTGTATAACACTTCCTTGTTCAGGCTATGTTCAGCAGTACAGGGGAAATTCTTAAAGAAGGCCTAGTTACTCCATCTGAGAAATCTTTTAATTCATTTTAGAATCTATTCAAGCTGTTTCTTTAAAACTTTTGTCTATATTATTGTTCATTACTTTTCTGTTGCAGTGGTGTTGAAAGGGGTTTCAAGGATAAAACTTACCCTAGAGTTGTAAAGATGATCTTATCGGCTACCCTGACCCAAGATCCTAGCAAGCTTGCTCAGCTTGATTTGCATCACCCTTTGTTGTTGACAACTGGGCCACGACGTTATCAACTACCTGAAAAGTTGAAATCTTACAAATTGGTATGTCTTGATGAGCTATCTTAATAGTAAATTTTGTGCCGTTGAATCTTTCCCTCATCAATTTCAAATTGGGTCCTAGTGGCATGTACACCTGACTGCATATGGTGCATGGGGTGGTCTGTGCACCATGGTGCAAGTGCACATCCCTTAATTCTTTCCCTCATCATTGTGCATGGCCAATGCAGCAGTGCGTATGCCCCACTCCAAATGATGCATGGGGTGGGCTGTGCACTATGGTTTACATGCATAGTCAACTGCACATTGTGCAAGGGGTTGGCTATGCATCATTGTGCATGAGGTGGGCTGTGCATCATTGTGCTTGACTGATGCAGCAGACCACATGCCCGATTGCACATGGTGCAAGGGTTGGCTGTGCATCATTGTGCATGGAAAAGAATTACATTCAAGATCTAGTGGTTCTAATTGTAACACTCTAGTTAAAATTATAAGCTTATAAAAAATCATAGAGAGGATGGATCGAATTGAATTATATATCTACACTAGAGGAGTAAAATTATATAATCAAGTCTGACTTAATTAAGTTAGGGTCCATTTTGTTTGCAGTCGGAATTGGAATCAAAATTCCTCAGAATTAGAATTGGAATGGTCTATCCCCATAGTCTGTTTGGATCAGAGAAGAATTGGAATCAGATGGAATGGGATTTCATTCCCGAGGGGGAGGGAATACCCATTCCCTCAAATGGGGGAGTGCCATTCCACTAGGAATGGGAATGGGATTCCGATTCCGTGCAACCAAAAGTTGCCATTCCAGACCTCTATTCCTGCAAACCAAACGGGCCCTTAATTATAATGGTTCTTTAACCTACACAAGAAGGAAGGTGCCAATTGGCTAAGCTGGTAAGGTCTTTGGCTGGTTGTAGTGGAGACTTGGGACTGAATCCTGCCTTGATCAGGGTTGGGGGGGTTATGGTTATTGAAGGTGACTCGAAAGTGGTGATCAGTTGGATAGCGAAGAATCAGCGTGGAGCTTTAGAAATGAAGTCAGAAAGTTTGAATGGTATTCAAGAGATTTGCTAGTTGAAACTCAATGGGTGCAAAGGTCAGCAAATAGTTTGGCAGATGCTTTGGCAAAACAAGGGGCAAGTAGACAACAATTGTTTTGGGCTCAAATTTAATCTTGGGGAGGGGGTGAGATAGAAAAGACTATGCTCACGTTAAAGAATTGGCTTCCATATTTGCTAGCTATTACTCGTCGCTGTATCATGTTTTCTTCTTTAAACATCTCCATAGTCGATAACATTTTGCCTACTAAGACCATATTCATCATGCCTGAGCTATGTTGGCATCTCTAACTGTAATCTAGAATTGCAAACTTTATTACAAGATGTAAAATAGCCCCAAAAGGTGATTTTTTCTTATTGTTTAACACTCACTCTATGTGGATTCCTTGATTTGAATGATTTTTTCATATCAAAGGAATTAAAACCACTAAGTGGGTCATATCTTTAGTGAGTAATTAGTAGGATCTGTGCGGTGCATTGGAAAACCCAATATCCAATTTGATGACAAAAAAGATCAAAAGGATATATTAAGCATTAACCATATGATAAATTTATCTAAGTGATATATTGAAGAGTGATAGGGCTAACCATATCCAACTCATTAAATGAATAATGGAAAAATGTTGATTCAATTACAAATATGTATATCAGTTATTTAAAAGGCACGCTTGAGGTGTGCCTAGGTGCACATGCGAGGCGTATTTTGGGGTATGCGCCTCTCCTAGGTTCTAGGCGCACCCCTTTCAAAAGGCGCATGCCTGGTGCACCTAGGTGTGTGCCTTTTTAAAATTTTGTGTTTTTTTGCTTTTTTTTTGAGTCTAATGAGTGGGTTAGGGGCTTCGCCCCTGGACTAAGACCACGCCTAGGTCCTAGGCACACCCCTATTTGCTAATGTTGTTCATTCATTCATTGCGATAAAATATCTTCTTAAAAGGCAATGAAAGTTATAAAATCATTATTTTTTATGTGAGAAATAAGAATTTCAGACTCTAACGTAGACTTGTTCGGGCTTGCCTCGAGGGGCGTGGTACAATGGTGACTTATAGAATCAAGTATGCAATATGTTTTACATCACATTAGCTACTTGAAGCAATGCAATTAAGGAAAAAAAGAGATTGTGGGTTTTACATGCTTGAAAATCCTTTATATGTTTGCTTTTATTCTTTTAAATTTTCATTTGAATACATTTTACATGTTATGTATATGTATTTTAATTTTAGATAATAGGTTTTTTAAAACATTTATTTTAAAATCTAATTTTATATTTTTATTAACATTATGTTTAATATTTTTGTTTTTTTGCATTTTTAAATTTTTTTGAATATTTAGATTTTCTTTTTGTAATTTTGCACCTTGCTTAAAAAGGCGTGCACCTTGCCTTGCGCTTTTTTTGCACCTTGCGCTTTTAAAACACTGATGTATATAAAAAACCTATGTATTAAGTGTAACAAAACAAATAGTGTAACTATGTATATTCATGTAAGCAAAGTATATTTAGTTGGAATTCTCTATAACTTATGATAATGTTGAACTATCTTCACTCATTTTTTATTACTAGAAAGTGTGCACGTGCTTTGCACGTGGCAATTTTTGATGATGAGGATAGTAAATATTGTTTTGAAATTTTTTTACAATTTTTTTTAATATTTGTCTATAAAAATTATTCTTATTTGTCACACATATTTTTGTTTAATATGATGAATATACGATATTAGAAAGGTGCCTAAATGATTTTTTTTTTTACTTTTTTTTGTATTTTTATACTTATGTGTTTTTTGTCTTTTTAATTATTATTTAATTATGACATTAAGGGTTTACACATTTGACCAAAAAAGGTTGAATTGTTGACTCACCACCAAATAGGAAAACATTTCCATTTTTGTGTTGTTTTTAAATTTGTATTTTCTTTTTATCATCAATAAAAACAATTATTCTTTGTTACAGTTATTTTTCTTTAATATGGTTAATTAATATAAGATTCAATGAAAGAATGATAGTTAATACCCTAAATATAAGATTTAATGAGAGGGAATTAAATGGGGAGAAATGTTGTAGTTAAGATTACATTGTGTTCTCATAGTTAGAGAGGGACCAAATTCAAAAGTAGGGGGTATTCTAGTCAATAATAAGATTTAATGAATGTTAATGGGAATTAATACCTTAAATCTAAAGACTAAATGAGATAAATTTGAATGAGGAGAAAAGTGGTTGTTCAAATTGCAATTTTGTCCTTATAATTAGAGAGTAACCAAAACAAAAATTGGGGATTTTGGTCAGACAAAAGTTCCTCATTCTCATTAACACTTTTAATAGTAGTATTGGCTAATCATAAAAGCATTACTTTGTAAATTGTTCGAAGAAATATTTAATTAAATTATGAATTAATATATAATAATTTTTACTGACCATGATTTTAGCGGTTCTTCCTCAACAATACTAGAATTAAAAAATAATTGTGTATTTTTGTAGTGGTATGGTGTGTCTTGTCACCATTTCTCATGTGAAATTGAAACTTAGTATTAAATAAAGATAATTTAATGCTACCTTTGTAGTGTGTAACATTTACGCATCTACCAATGACAATTGCGGAGTTTTTCTTTTATTTCTATAATTTGTGAAAACATTGTATATACAAATCTATCCCATATGGTCAAACGTATTGGAACCATCTTGTCATTAATAATAAGTAATGTAATAAATAAAAAATGCAAAATATACTTAGAATCCAAGAGCATGTAAGTTAATAATACTTACTATATATCCAATAAATTAATTTCGTTTTTTTTGGAGCTCAGATATATTGGAAAAATGTGATCCACATAGATAATTGTTTCAATGACATCTACAATGGATATAAATGTTTAGAAGAATATAAATTTTTATAATACATTTTATTCGGAAAATAACACATTAGAACATAACTATGTATACATTTTTCTCTGCATATTCTGCAATCTTGTCAAATGGAACAAAATTATACTTATACAATGGGATTTCTATGCAATTGTCTATGCTACATATAATTTTTATATCTTTAGTGAAGTGTAAATGTATATTTGTTTGAGTCCTGGTATACTTGGAATGGGCACAATAAATGCTTAATCTTGATATATAATATAACACGCCCTCTTGTAGTATATCTCTAAAAATTTTTATTATTTCATCGAACATTTTCACTTCAACATTATCCCCTTGCAAATGTAGCAAGGATTTAATTAATTAAAAATGATCTTGTAAAATGCATTAAGCTACTCAATATAAAGTAAGATGATTTATTTATGTTAAAATTTACCATGGCGTCCACAAAAATCACTTTGCATACTCTATGAATTCCATTGTTTGTTATCTCCATAGTCAACAATTTGCCTAATAAGACCATAATCATCATGCCTAAGCTATGTTGCCATCTCCAGTTGTAGTCTAGAATTGCAAACTTTACTCATAAGTTATAAAATAGCCTAAAAATGCGACTAAGTGGATTCCTTGATTTGAAAAATCTTTTCCTATCAAACGAACTAAAACCACTAAGTGGGTCATATCTTTATTGAATAATTAGGGTTGACCAGTTGTCGTTTTTAGGATTTTTTTTTGAAAGATAAAGGAAAAGAAATTTTATTAAAATGAAAAAGAAGTTACAGACTATTTGGTTGTTAAGGAGACACACCAAAATTAAAAAACTGATCAAACTGAAAAAAGATTCATCGTTAAATGACTGTAAATCAAGAATACCCCAGAAATTCTCTATCAAATCAGCTCTTCTAACTTGATCTAACTCTGGTAGAAACAACACCCAATCAGTTACCAATTTTCCCACAGCAGCTACTATTAACTCAATATTCTTAGATTTGTTTTCAAATTCTCTTCTATTCCTTTCTATCCACAATGATCAGCAGTCTGCAAAGGGAATGCAACTCCACATAATTCTGGCTTTCTTGCTTCCTCTAATTTTCAGCCACCTAGAGAAAATCTCTTCAGGAGATGATGGCTGAAAAAGTGTCATTCCAAAAAGGAAGGAGTAGAATTTCCATTTTTTAGGATTTATCAACCAATGAAACATGAAGTCACTAGTGAAAGGTCAAACTCCCTTCACACACTTTTTCCTTGTGAATAGGGATAAACAAAACATCAAATTCTTCTATTCAGTATTAGCAAATACTGAGTTTACTCTTTAAAGGGTGCATTTTTTTCAGTAATATTAAATAATAACTATTTGTAACTCTCTCCTTAGATTGATTTTTTCTTCCTGCATTGACATTCTGTGGGTTTCTCATTGTTTTTTATGCTTTGTACAGATATGTGAATCTAAGCTTAAACCACTGTATTTGGTTGCCCTTCTACAAGAGTTAAAGGGGGAGAAGTGTATTGTTTTCACATCATCTGTAGAGTCAACTCACAGACTTAGTACCTTGTTGAATGCTTTTGGTGATTTACAATTACAAATAAAGGAATATTCAGGTCTTCAACGTCAATCAGTACGAAGGTATGTCACAAAATGTACTTGTAGAAAAATAGGAAGTTGTCAAGTGCATTCCAGTTTATCTGCATTAAGTTGCACTTGGTAGACATGCATGACCAATTCTTACCATCTCACTGGTTCAAATTAGGAGATATAGATGCCAGTTAATGCCATCAAATGCTGTCGAGGGCCATTGATCTGGATCTTATCATAATCTGGATTCCAGTTCTAAATGATAGACCCATTTATAATTGGATTATTTTTGGATATATGTAATCTGATCCAGTTGACAGGGTTTAGTTAAATATATTTGTTTAGATGCATAGTAGATAAATATTTTAGCATCTTAACATCCATGCCTTGGTGTTCTGTTTTGGATGACACTTTTATTTAATCTTATAAGGATATCTCTCTCTGACCAGATTTGAAGTGGATCTAATATATTAAATGTGTAACCAGATTGAACCCAGACATTACCCATATCTTATTCAAATAGACATACATTCCTAGTTCTAATTCCAAACTTATTGGATTAGTATTATTCTCCAATCTATCATACTCTTGTGGGTGGTCAGAGATGCCACAAGGAGGCAAGGAAAAGGCTCATAGTTTCAAACATTTAGAAATATCCAACTGTTACTGGTTGAGTTTTGGCATGTGGTCCCTGCTGGGTTCTGCCCCATGCATATTTGCTGCTTCCATGACTGCTTATTAGACAATCAAAACAACTATGTCTAATAACATTTCAGAAAGCCCATTTACTGGATAATTCATTCATACAGAAACAGGTGAGTATTTACTTTGTTATATCTGATGTTATATGGAAATTTTCAATGTTGCACAATGTTATGGTCCCGCGCGTAGGATCTCGTCACGGGTTGGTCCATGGTGAGAAAGCCCTGCTTTTCCTTGCGCCTTCCCTTGCGTGTAGACCCTATTGCGGTAACTGAATGGGTGATTTGTCCAAGAGACCACCCGAACTCTCCCTTGGGGTGATTTGTCCAAGAGATCACCCGAACTCTCCTCATTCTTTTACTGAATGCCTTTATTTCAATTCGTGGCTCCTTAAATAGGAGATTACAGAAGGAAATTCCTAATTAAACTCAAACTCCAACTTGAACTCAAACTCTCAATTACCTACTCCTAATGGTAACACAACTCTTACTTAAGATAAGGATAAGGATAAGATAAGATAAGGGATAAGGGATAAGGGATAAGGGATAAGATAGGGATAAGGGATAAGGAATAAGATAGGGATAAGGGATAAGGAATGGTGTAGCTGGCGGCGAGTTGGCGAGCATAGCTGATGTGGTAAGATAAGTGTGGACCCACCTTGATGAGCTGTCATGTGGGTCCCGCCCTACTGTTGCTGCCCGGGTGGTGCGTGTGTCTCGCGATGCTGCTGCCGTGAGGTGCGTGCTGCTGTCGGGCGGTGTGTGCTGCGTGCTACCAGGCGGTGTGTGCTGTGCGCTGTCGGGCGGTGCGTGCTGCTGTGCGGCGCTGCTGGGCGGTGCGTGTTGCTGGGCGGTGTGTCCATAACATCACACCCCTCCTGGACTGCGAGCTTGTCCTCAAGCTCGATTTCTGGATACGTGGCTTGGAACTCTGCGGATGGATCAAACGGCTGCACACTATTTCTTAGTCCACCAACAGTATGAACAACAGGGACTGCCTCGTAGCTCAGTGCATAACGCTGGTTCAGTCCACATGGCTCAAATCGAGAAGGCATGAGTAGGATGTCAGCAGTTATTCGATGGTCCATTTGCATAGAGGAAGCAACCCAACCCCTGATTTTGCCATGGTTTCGACTCTCAAGATGTTTGAGAAGCTGTTCCCGGTCAGGTCTCCCAGTGCCCAACATGACTAGTTGCACATCCTGGTCCACCATCCAAGGAATGGACTCAACAACGAGATCAACACCTTTCTGATGGTCAAGCCTTCCAATGAACCCAATCAGAGGAACATTCTTCCGAAGAGGAAGACCAAGCTCCCTTTGTAGAGCTGCTTTGCATTGGGGCTTGCCAGTCTGAAGAGTCTCCGCAGGGTAATTGGTGTAGCCATCCGATGCCAGGTAAACATCTAACCGTGGGTTCCCTTCGTTTGCATCAAATCACATTCACGATGCCCTTCAGCTTCCAATCAAACTCATTTATTATTTGATGCAGACCCCAACCACCTTCTTTAGTTTCCAGCTCCCAGGCGTAACCATGGCTTACAGTGACTACACGATCTGCTGCTCTCAGGCCAGCTGCAAGGAAGTGTTCCCCACCTCCTGGGTCATATAATTTGAAGTAGTTTTGTGGAAGATCCACATAACAAAAATCGCGTACTGGACCACGACCCCGGTGTGCTATGTTGTGGATCACAGGAACGCACCGGGTATGCTTACAGAAGAGAACCTTAAGAGCAACCTTACCGAAGCGAAACATGCATTTTTAAATATCCTCTCGGCCTCCCCCATATATATTTTTCTCAATATTGCGAAACATAGGGCTGTCCATGAACACAAAATCCATGCCAGCAATGTAAGCTTGAAAGAAAGTTACCTCCATATCCTGCCCATCTACCTTATATCTTTTGCGCACTCCTGTTTCTTGGGCTTCTGCATAGTTACCATACCGTGGTGCCACAATCATAACTCTATGTTCACGCCGAGCCAAAGCCTTCGGTAAAGTCCCAGCAACATCGCCAAGTCCACCTGTCTTCGACAAAGGAGCGCATTCTGTAGGTACCAATATAATGTTCGTGACATTGTCCCCGACCAAAGGAGGAGACTTTACAGTCTCATCCTCTGTGCGTTGATCCTTGGTAATAACTGCGGCTGTAGGGGCAGCGATTTGCTGTTCGCTGGATGCCTCTGCCCAGTCCGGACGGCGACTGTTTGTGTTGGCGATTCCCTCAGAACTTCTTTCTTTGTTGGAGAGGAATGCTTCCAGCAGGCGTCGCATCTCCCGGACATCTTCCCTGACTTCACGAACCTCCATGCTGGTTTCTGCTAGCCTATGTTCCAGTTCGTTGACCTTGAATGATAGCTGCTCCATATCGCCCGTGACGTTTGGCTCTGATACCAAATGTTATGGTCCCGCGCGTAGGATCTCGTCACGGGTCGGTCCACGGTGAGAAAGCCCTGCTTTCCCTTGTGCCTTCCCTTGCGTGCATACCTTATTGAGGAAACTGAATGGGTGATTTGTCCAAGAGACCACCCGAACTCTCCCTTGGGGTGATTTGTCCAAGAGACCACCCGAACTCTCCTCACTCTTTTCTTGACTGGAAAACTGAATGCCTTTATTTCAATTTGTGGCTCCTTAAATAGGAGATTACAGAAGGAAATTCCCAATTAAACTCAAACTCCAACTTGAACTCAAACTCTCAATTACCTACTCCTAATGGTAACACAACTCTTACTTAAGATAAGGATAAGGATAAGATAAGATAAGGGATAAGGGATAAGATAGGGATAAGGGATAAGGAATGGTGTAGCTGGCGGCGAGTTGGCGAGCATAGCTGATGTGGTAAGATAAGTGTGGACCCAGCTTGATGAGCTGTCATGTGAGCCCCGCCTTACTGCTGCTGCCCGGGCGGTGTGCGCGTCTCGCGATGCTGCTGCCGTGCGGTGCGTGCTGCGCGCTGTCGGGCGGTGCGTTCTGCTGTGCGGCGCGTACTGTGCGCTGCCGGGCGGTGCGTGCTGCGCTCTGCCAGGCGGTGCGTGCGGTGCGCTGCCGGGCGGCTGTGCGGCGCTGCCCGGCGGTGCGTGCTGCTGGGCGGTGTGTCCATAACACACAATGGAATATCCAAGGAAAACCCATGATGACTTGATGGTGGATACCTGTACAAGGGTGCTGTATCATGTTGAAAATTTTGTATCCTATACCATATCCTGCTCTGTCCTTGCTGTATCTTGGAAACATAGTGGCAAATCCATTCAGCAGGTCATAAGTAGGGCAGTAAATTGGTGAAACTAGACCTAGCACTGGAGTTATTTTATTTAGGGCAAAATAGTACACAACTAAAGGAAGAAAGAGAGAACAGAGGGGATTAAAAGACAGAAAGAAAACCATGTTGGGAGAGGGAGGGAAATATGGGTGATCAGCCCATTTCGCTAATATTTATATATCTGGAAGAAATGGAATAATCTTCAAAAAAAAATCACTGGTCATACCACGGATAAAAAAATACATAAAAAGGACTTCATCTTTCATCAATCTGATGAGCATATAGATTTATCATTCCAAGCTTGCTAATATGGTTTTCACTTATTACAATAACAGATTTGCCAGATTACCAGTTTATTAGTTTTAATTGGACTTCGGTGCACTAAAAATGAAATTATGCATTGCAGCAAGACATTGAATGCATTTAGGAATGGGGAAGTACAAGTACTTGTTTCTTCAGATGCAATGACTCGTGGGATGGACGTCGAAGGTGTGATGAATGTTATTAATTATGACATGCCTGCTTACATTAAGACATATATTCACAGGGCGGGCCGGACTGCAAGGGCTGGCAAGACTGGTTGTTGCTTCACCTTTCTGCGTAAACATGAGGTATGAGGTTAACGGCTTTCAATATTCTCCATGCTATAATCTATATTAAGAATTCATGTAGCTGACACAGAACTGAATGGTGAAACAGGATTCATGTTGCCAATCTCATATAGTTGTGACAAGGATTAGTTGATGATGATCATTTTCTCCAATATTGGTAACAAACAAATGAAAATAGGAATGTAATTACAATTTTTTGGTAATAAAATAAAAAAGAAAATTACAAGGTGACCAGAAGTTACCCAAGAGAGAAAAAGAAAAACACTACATCTCCCCCACCCATACCTCCTAACCAAAAAACAACCCATCATGAGAAAAAACCCAAAAACCAAACTCTCTAATCACTGATAATAATCAACAGAACACCAAAATATGGATAACATTTTTTTTCGATAAGTAAAAGATTCTTTAAAATTTCATTAAATCAGAAAAAATAAGCAACTGTTACAAGCTTCCCCAAAGGAGATACGAGATGCAGCCTTAATCGTAAAGAAAAGACAGCACAAAAATTACAACTGAGCCCAAAACAATTGATCCCTAGTTACCCCTTGCTTAGCTAATGAATCAATCATAGCATTTGCCTCCCTTCCCACCCATTGTATAATTAAGCTCATCTGTTGTGTTAACCATTTGAATTTCATTTTGTCTAGACAGCGCCATATCACTAAATTCGGGCCTTTTAACCAGCCCACCACCACTTTGGAATCCCCTTCAATCTGAATACCTTGTAGGACTGCAAACAGTTCATCCCTTATAAAGTCTCCATTCCCCACCGGTCCTAAAAAAAGTGCCATCAGATTTCCTTCCCTATCTCTTATGACTCCAATTCCAGACGGACCTGGATTGCCTTGGCTACTTCCATCCAAATTTAATTTCAAAAATCCTTCACTGGGAGGTTCCCCTAACAACCTTGTTTTTGTCTTCTGTACTGAACTAGAAGCCACTGATAACCAGTTCCTCCAAATATCATTGAAGGAGAACTGTCCAAAGAGATCCAAAGTTAGTAGCCAATGTATATCTCTGGTCAAGTTATAATCCATAATTTCTTGTTTTCTTCTCTGCTTCTCTTGGAAGATCCTAGCATTTCTTTCCTCCCGTAAGGTCCAAATCACTGCTGCTCTGGTGCATCTCCACATTATTCTTCCCCTTCTTTTTGGCCACGCAAAGGTAGTCGGATCAAACAACATCTTCATCTCCATTGCCATGTTCCATCTGCACCCAAACAAAGAGAAAAACCACTCCCAAATATTTGCAGCAAAGGAGCAGGAGATTAGTAAGTGGTAACAAGATTCACCATCTGATTTACATAAAATGCACCAGTGCGAGGAAATACACAGAAATGGCCTCTTCTTTTGTAGGTAATCCCGAGTGTTAACTTTACCGTAAGCCACTTCCCAACAAAAAACCTTAATTTTTGGAGGAATCGGTTGACACCAAACTTCCTTAGAAGGAAAGGAAAGAGGGATAGGGGACTGGCAAAGAGCACTAAAAAATGAGGCACAGGGAAAGAGACCTTTAGGACTTGGACACCAAACCCTTCTGTTCAGTTTTGGAGGATCTAAGCATACTCTTCCAAGAAGCAACAACAACTCTAACAGAGAGGTGAATTCTTCAACCCTCAATCCCCTTCGAAACCCAAAGTCCCAATTATGACCCAGAGGCAAAATAGGAGGTGCTAGAAAAAAAAGAGATGCATTCATCAAAAAAAAAAAAAGAAGAGATGCTCTCATTTTTATACAAGGAGATGGATTACAAAGAAGGAAACAAGTCCTTTAGAGGCTGGTCCCCCAACTAGATGTCTTCCCAGAAGCGAATTAAGTTACTTGAACAAACATCATACTTGATAAACTGGAGGAAATGAGGAATAATGTTGTGGATTGCTTTCCAAGGTGCTACCAAAGTAGTCCGAAGTGATACACCAGCATCCCATCCACTCTCCAATCTCCCATTGGATACTGCCCACCACCTCATGCCATAAGCTATCCCTCTCTAAAGGCCATCTCCCTAACCACTTCCCTAATAGAGCATTACAGCCATATTCTTTCTCACATTCCCAATTCTTAAGCCACCCTCTTTCTTGCTTTTTTACACACAATTTCCCATTTAACTAGGTGATATTTTTTAGTCTCTCTCGGCTCCCAAAGAAAATCCCTCATGATTTTTTCTAACTTCTTCGCTTCGTTCGGTGGAATCGTAAACACAGAGAGGAAGTAGATTGGTAGGTTAGCCAAAGTTGATCTTATTAGAGTGATCTTACCTCCCAACGAAATATAATTCCTTTTCCAAGCCACCAATCTCTTCCCACATCTTTCTACAATTGGGTTCTAGAATCTACTATTCTTAGGGTTGGCGCCTAAAGGAAGACCTAAATAAGTTTAAATCATCATCCTCCATGTTAACCCCTGCCATGCAACTCTTACCTAAGTTGATTTTCAGGTTTGAGATCCCTTTAAACTTCTTGATCAATTCTTTTAATCTCCTCACTCTCCAATCCCTAATCTCATCTTCCCTATCAGCTTTAGAGAGGAGCAATGTTTTAAAAGTCGTGCCTAGGCACAGAGGCGAGGTGCATTCCAGGCCATACGCCTCGCCCAGGCTAAGGCGCATGCACCTCAGGAAGGTGCTCGCCTTGGTGCCTAGGCGTGCGCCTTAGGCCAGGTGCCAGGTGGCCCATGCGAGCGCCTTATCAAGGTTTTTGAAAATTTGGACTGAGTGTATATTTTTTTTAATAGATAATTGTTAGCTTCTATAAAAAGTGTTTTTCTTTTATTTTTTTATACGTATTGCATATCATATAGTAAAAATACTAGAAAATAGAGGGGGAAAGTATAAAAAAACTTCCTAAAACAAGAAAACAAAGAGGGAGACGAACAGTTTTCTTCGAAAGGCTGAAGAGGAAGGAAGAACAGCAATTGCATGTTCGAACTCCAGCAGGAACAGCAGCATATTGCCATATTCAATCGAAAATAGTTTTTCTCTTCTTCTTCTTCTTCTTCTTCTTCTTCCAGAACTGTTTTGGATTGTGAAACAGGGGCTCCGCCCTAGTCTTCTTCTTCTTCCAGGTTCATTTCTGTTTTTATTTTCCTCTGGTTTGCACCGAAAACAGAGGCTCCATCCCTTCGTCTTCTTCACTGTTTATTTATTTTTTCTTTTTTGCTCTCGTCTCTGGTTTGTGCCAAAAACAGGGGTTCCGCCCCTCCTCCTCCTTCCTTATTCATTGTTTTTTTTTTCATTGCTGTTTTAAACCGAAAACAGGGGCTCCGTCCCTTCTTCACTGTGTTTGCACCAAAAAACAGGGGCTCCACCCCTTCTTCTTTTTCACTGTGTTTGCACCAAAAAACAGGGGCTCCCGCCCCTTCTTTTTCACTGTGTTTGCACCAAAAAACAGGGGCTCCGCCCCTACTTCTTTTTCACTGTGTTTGCACCAAAAACAGGGGCTCTGCCCCTTCTTCTTCACTGTGTTTGTACCAAAAAACAGGGGCCCCGCCCCCTTCTTCTTTTTCACTGTGTTTGCACCAAAAACAGGGGCTCTGCCCCTCCTCCTCCTCCTCCTCCTCCTTCCTTATTGTTCATTTTTTTTTTCCATCACTGTTTTAAACTGAAAAGAGGGGCTCTGCCCCTTCATCTTCTTCACTGTGTTTGTACCAAAAAACAGGGGCTCTGCCCCTTCATCTTCTTCACTGTGTTTGCACCAAAAAATTCATCTTCTTCACTGTGTTTTCAGTTTTGCACGAAAAACAGGGCCTATTTTTGCAATCATTATGAACAGCAAATATACCCTAATCTTTTTGAGTTTTTGATTTCCTATTTCACAAAGCACTGTGGGCTTCACAAGAACTTGATTCTTCTTTTAAATAACTTGTTCAGGTGAACAAACAACACAGTTTTTGTATTTTTTCTGATTCTTTTTTTTAATTTTTATGTATTTTTCAATTTTTTTTACATTTTCTGAAAATTCTGTGCGCCTTTTTGAAAAATGCGTGCGCCTCACTTGCGCCTTGAGCCTCGGGCGCAAATTGGCCCCTGCACCTTTTTTGTGCCTTACGCTTTTAAAACACTGGAGAGGAGTCTACTAAACACATCGACCACTAAAGTAAAACGGAAGGGTGAGAGAGGATCCTCTTGCCTTAGTCCTCTATAAGCTGGGAAGAAGTCTTTCACCACTCCATTAACAATGATAGAGAAGTGATAAGATCGAATACAATCAAACACCCAATGACACTTTCTCTCCCTAAACCCACGTTGATGCATCACCTCTAATAAGAAATTCCAGTCCACTAGATCATAAGCTTTTTTTTTTTTTTGATCAATAATCATAAGTTTTTTCTAGGTCCAGTTTGCACACAAAACCTTCCTTCCCTGATTTCTTCAATTCCTCTACACGTTCATTGGCTATTAGGATTTGGTCGATTATTTGTCTCCCTTGAACAAAAGCTCCTTCAAACTGACTTATGAGAGAGGGCAGTACCACTTTAATCCTCAAAGATAAGACCTTAGCAATTATTTTGTAGATATTGGTCACCTAATGGGTCGAAAATGCTTTGGTTGGCTCACATAAGTTTCTTTTTTGGAATTATGGCCAAAAAAGTTGCATTAACTCTAGGACTAACAACATGTGTATTCGAGAATTCTTTGAAGACATAAAATAATTCATCTTTCACCACTTCCCAACAATCCTAATAAAGAGCCATTATAAAACCATCTGGACTTGGTACTTTAGATCTGCCCATAGAAAAAACAGCCCTTTTTATTTCTTCTTCCTCAAAATCCCTTTCTAGCCACCTTGCTGCCTCCTCTTCTAATAAAGGCCACTCTAACCCTTCTAAGTCCCAATGTCCTTCTATACAAGGATTTGGAATGGTCCACATTCCACAAAGATCCTGGCTATCTCATCTTGGTTTGAGGTCGCTTCCCCATTTACTTCCAGCCTAGCCACAAAATTCTTGTGCCTTCTGCCGTTGGCCATCGCATGAAAAAATTTTGTGTTTCCATCCCCTTTCTTGATCCATTTATGCCTTGACTTTTGTCTCCAACAGATTTCCTCCCTATTGATGACTTCTTCCAATTCCTTTTTCAACTTTCCTCTCAGCTCCCTATCGTCCATAGTAAGGTTTCTCTCCCTCTCCATTTCATCCACTTTTTCAATCTTAGCGATTAGGGTCAATTTCGTTTCTTCTATCCTTCCAAATTGTTCCCTATTCCACTCCTTTATTTTAGATCTCAATCTTTGCAATTTTTTTGTGAGCTTTTATTCCCTCCTCATCTTACCCCCCTTAAATTCTCCTTCCACCATTTCTCCACTTTGCGAACAAATTCTGGGTCTGTTAGCCACATATTTTCAAATCTAAAGGGTGAAAGTCCACGCAAGAAAGATTCTGAACCTAATCTGATGGGGTGGTGGTATGAGGTGACTCTAGGCAAAGCTCTAGAATCCACACTTTTCTAGTGATTTTCCTATCCTCTGTTGAAAACAAAGCTATCCAGTTTTGAACACAATGGATTTTCCTAAAAGTTGGACCAAGTGAACCTGGCTTGCAAGAGAGGAGTTTCCTTCAATTCACACAAGTCTATGAATTCATTGAATCTTTTCATACTGGTGGTGTTTGATTGCCGGAGGTTAGAAGTTTCATTGGAAAACCTTATCACATTGAAGTCCCCTCCCAAACACCATGCACCCTCCCACAGAGCCCAAATTGCATATAGTTCTTCCCACATTTCATTCCTCTCTATAATTGTTTGGTCCATATACATTCGTTAATACCCAAGTAAATCCATCCTCCACATTCTTGAACTTTACTGATACTGAAAATCAGCCAGTTTAACTCCTCTATTGATTCCAACACTTCATCCTTCCACAGAGTCACTATTACCCCCAACGTCCCTCACGAACCAAAACTCTCTACTTCTTTAATACTTTCCGAGGTTTCAACACTTGTTTTTCCCAATCCCCAATAGACCCCCCTTTTAATAAAGTGAAAACTTTTGATACCAAAATATTTTTGTGCTTTCTTAATTATCAAAAAATATTTTTGTGCTTTCTTTGACTTCTGATTCTTCTAACAACAAGAGTAACCTTCCTGAACTCCAACAAAATCATAGTTTTCTTATTAGTTCTTTCCAACTCAACACCATGTTCTTCTCAAACAGTTGGCTTGCACCCAAATCTTTACCAATTTCATTGACAGTCCCTTCAAGTCCAGCTGATCCCTGTGCTTCATGACTCTCTTCAACCTTTGAATTATTTTCTTTAGAACCTCAATAGATTCCTCAAAGGCAATGCAATTTTTTCTTACAATTCTTAAAAGTCTTCCCATTGAATTCCGCTCCTCCCATAAATCGAAGTCCCAACACTTAACTCACTACCATTTCAGAATTCATAATCTTTTCTAGATCTACTGTTCTTTTAACCAAGTGCGTCTTGTCCTCCCAAATTGATCTTCACTCAATTTGCTTGAAACATCTTCCCCTTCCAGTGTTTCACCATCTGATCCTGCTTTATCATTGTCATATAGCGGCTTTGTCGCAAGGTTTTTAAAATCAGACTGGAAGGGGAACCGTTCTGGGGTCCGATGCCCAGGTCGAACGGTCCGACCGTCCGATCCAAATTGACAGCCTAGTCTGAAAGAAAAATAAAAAAATTTAAAAAACCCAAAATACGGCCATAAACCGTTCCTAGGTCGAAAAGTTCGACGGTCTGACCACCCAGGTCAGCGGTTTGTTTGCCAAATCAACGGTTTTTGGCCAAAAAGTGGTTTTGGCGTTAAACGGAACCGATTAGGTAACCGGTTCCCAGTTTTTCCGGTATGACCGTTCGGTCCGGTCTGGTTTTGAAAACATTGCTTTGTCGTATAGTTTCTTTTGTACACCCTTGGACCTTCCACTCCCTTTTCCAGTCTCCTCCCCTCCCATTTCTATCTTCTCTACTCCTACCATCACCTTTCCCACTTTCTATATGTTCCTCATCCCTTTCTTCTATTCTATCATCATTGCTCCCCACCCCTTCTTCAAACCCACTATTACCCACTGTTGTTCTTCCTTCAATTTCGTCAATCACCCTAATATGGTAAAACCATTCCTATCCACTTCATCTTCATCTTCATTTCTTTCTTCTGCTTTAGTAAAGTTTGGGTTTTCTCTATTGGCATCACCACAACCAACAACACTTCTTGATCGTGTTTTGTAGTATTTCCAACCTCCCCCTCTCATGATTTTTGTCTGTTTTTAGTTCCAAAAATTATAAAGTTGGAAACACTCACCTTTGTAGTAAGTAGAAACCGGGAGTGGGGAAGGACTTTCTAAAATTATGTCAATCAGCTCCTTTTCAACTTCTAAATCCGATGCCACCCATCCATTTCCACCATCGCCTCGATCAATGTCACTACTGTTGTCTTCTTCTATCATTGGTTCGAATGTCCTCTTCTTGCCATTGTTCATGACCCTCAATCTCCTTTTTCGTTGCCACCATTCATTAAAAGCTGAATCCTTTCATCAATCTTTTCATTGCAAATTTGCAACCTTCTGATCACTTCATCCTGAATTCCTGATTATGCTTAGGTCCGCCCTCAACACCTATGGCTTTTGCCCTATTGTTTTATTTTGATAAATTTGTCCCAGCCTGATTACAATGATTAGGACTTAAGAGTTAAAATGAGGAGTTGTGTGCCATTTGTCGTCTGTTGGGATATATAGGAGAGGAGTAGGAGGATTATTGAAGACTCTTGGTGAAGTTGTGAACAATGTTGCTTGGAGATTGCAAACATGATTATTGATTTGTAGGAATGGCAGCGGGTGGGTTCAGGGCCAGGCACCCCCACTTTGTCCCCACCTTGTAGCCAAAATCTCCTACCCTGCCCCGGTGGCGGAGTGGGGCACCTTCTCCCTATCGGGGATGGTGAAACCCTGTATTTTCCCCTGCCCTGAGACTACCACATAAAAATAAATCTTATTTGGGGGTATTTTAGAAATAGGATTATGGGAATTTGGGGGTATTTTAAAAATCAGATTATGGGATCCTAAAGGTTTTAAGGAATTTGGGGGAAATTTAAGGATAATTTAGAAGTTAGTATTAAACATAGGCATATTTTTGTAATGACCATCGGGTTTGGGGAATTATATGTAAACCCTATCCCCGCCTCGTCCCCGGTTCAAGGCAAAAGTATTTTCCCTATCCCCGTTTAAGATCGGGGAAAACCCACCCAATGTTGGGAGGGACCCTGGTTTATGGGGAAAACTGCCATCCCTATTGATTTGGTTAAAGCTCATCTAGAATTTTGGGAACATTTGTGAGTGGGGTAGTCTCCTCTCAAAAATCAAATTCCTTTTGAATCTTTTCTTCATTTAAAAGTGAGCTAGTCTCAACGTTTTTCACTCCTTCAAATGGGCCTAATTAGAATTTTGGTTTTAGAAGGGGAATTTGGGATTTTGTGTTTGCTAGTGTCATTAACTTGTTGAAATGTTTTGGAAAGGGTGTTTGTAGATCCCTTAAGGTTGGATGGTCAAATTGGAACTCCTACTTTTGGGTCTTTTTCTTGTTCTTCTTTCTTCGGGGTTTTATCCCTTTCCCTTCTCCCTAGTCAGCTCTTCCCTGTTAAAAGGGGTTGGTGTAAGCCTATTCCACCTAGAACTCAGGGTTTTTGCTAGGAAGTGGTTCTAGAGTGTTAGTAAAGTGGATATTCTACAGAAAAGAAGATTTTATTGGTGCTTATCTACTAATTGGTGTGTTTTGTATAATGCTTGTGATGAAACAATCATACTAATCTCTTGTCTATTTGTTATTGGTATTTTGGAGTGGGTATTCCCTCTCTCTGGTTGTAGTGGGCCTCTTTGGATAGTATGGTAGACCTGTTTCCTCCAGTAACAATGAGATAGAGTAGAAGGGGATGAGCTATGTGGTGGTGCACAAAGGAAGCTGCTTTATGGACTGTTTGGGAAGAAAGGAATGCAAGAATATTCAAAGGACAAAACAAAACTAGGAAGGCAATAGTTGATTTGATTAAAATCTTTGGAGATGTTTAATTCCTTTTCATTTGATGATATTTCAAGAAAATGGGGGGGAGGTGGTTGTTTCTTCTACTAAAAAGGCTAAGGTGATTAGGAAATTGGAACCTCCAAAGAAGGGCTATATAAAGCTGAATTTTGATGGAAGTAGCATGGGGAATCTGGGTCCTAGGGTGGGAGGAGTTTTAATGGATGAAGGAATGATGAAATCAATGAATTCAAGGCCTATAAGGGATGAATTAATGGTAGTACTACAAGGGGTGCAACCAAGGTTCAAAATGTTGGTGTTGATGGAAATATTTTTTTTTTGATAAATGAATTACGATTTTATTGAAGATGGTTCAAGATGATAAATCAATACAGGCTGCCCATGGAGAGGCAATAGCTGGTACCTTTCCTAAATAACAAAATAGTATTACATTAGACTAAAAAGCAAAAAGTTACAGAGCTGCCCAAAATAGTTGTTCCCTCAAGGCTAGGGGTGGATTTAAGCCGATTCAAGCTGAATACATGGCTATTTTAGCTCGGCTCGCTGAAATTGTGTTAGGCTCGAGCTCGAGCTCGAACTTGATTCGAGCTAGAGATTTGAGCTTGAGCTTGACTCGATTCAAAACTCGCAAGTTCGAGCTCGGCTTGGCTCGAGCTCAACTGCAAGCCAAGTTTTTTTCTAAAAAATAAAAAAGTATACATATAAAAATATTTTTTATTTTACTTACAACAAATTAAGAATTATAAAAATCATTTATTATTAAACATATAAAAAATAAAAAATATACATATAAATAATGTTTTTATTTTACATACAAAAAATAAGCATTATAAAATTATTTACCACTATACATAAAAAATAAAAATATTATATATAAAATATTATTAAATAATAAAAATGATTTATTATATATTTGTATGTTTATAAGTATATGTATATGTATATGTATGTATGTATATGTATATTATATATATATTTGTATATTTATATGTATATGTATATGTTTATTCTTCTTAGAATAAAAGATTTTTATTAAAAATAAAGAAAAAATGAGATCTCCCCTTCCTCTTCATCCTCCTCCTAACCCCCTCCTCTTAAGGAGGTTTATGCCTCTTACGTTCTGAACTACGCTTCACGCCTCTAGGTAGTGGAACGCCTCGCGTCACGCCTCCATGTTTTAAAACATTGGTTAGGTGACTAGCATCTATAAGATTGTGGAAAAAGTACCATCACTAAGGATTAAAAAGGTTCTTCCCTTTCTCATTACGCAAGCTTAAGGAGCCTTTGTATAGGGTAGATAAATTACAAATAAGATCCTTATAGCAAATGAATGTGTGGAGGAGGTGAGGACATCCACCAATCAAGGTTTTGTTCGTAAGTTGGATATTGAGAAGGCCTATGACTTGGTGGACTGGAATTGGGAATAGGTGGTGCAGTTGGGTGAGTGGATGTATAACCCCTTGTCATTTTTCAGTTCTAGTTAATGGAAGGGTTAAGGATTTTTTTCCCATAATGTAGAGGGTTAAAACAAGGCGATTCACTTAAACTTTTCCTGTTTACACTTGTGGCAGATGTGTTTAGTAGAATGATTTCTAAAGGAGGCAGGGAGGAGCTAATAAGCAGTTGGAGGATAGGCAAGAATTATGTCCCGGTGACCCATCTTCAGTTTGTTGATGATATTATCATTTTCTGTGTGGGGAGAGACCTAAGGAAGTGAGAAATATCAAGAATCTTATAAAATCCTTCTAGCTGCCTCTAGTTTGACAATTAACTTTGATAAAAGTTGCGTGGTTGGAATCAATTTAGAGAATTGGGAGATAGAGGCTATTACAGGTTGCTTAGAGTATTCCATGTCCTCTTGGCCCTTAACCTACCTGGATCTTCCTCTAGATGCTAACCCAATAGAGCCGTTTCTGGTATCCAATTGTGGAAAAGTTTGAAAAGAGGTTGGTGACTTGGAAGAAAAGTTACATTTCATTAGGGGGTAGAGTGACCTTAATTAGGGCTACACTTGCTAGTCTTTTGATTAATTTTCTCTTGGTGTTCAGGATACCCTCAAGGGAAGCTAAGAAGTTAGAAAAGGTGATGAGGGACTTTTTGTAGGAGCCAGGGGAAGCAAAGAAGGATCATATGATTAAGTGGGGGATAGTTAGCAGAAAAAAGGAAGAAGGGGGATTAGGATTAGGTAACCTATTTCTTAAGAATGAAGCTATACTAGGGAAGTGGTTATGGAGATGACCTTTGGAGAGAGAGAGAGCGAGAGGTTGTGGCACAAGGTGGTGAAATTCATGGCTGTTTGGAGCAATGCTTTATAACGCGAAGGTGTGACACGAGGCGTTCCACTACCTAGAGGTGTGAGGCATAGTTGGTTCATAATGTAAGAGGCATAAGCCTCCCCGAACACAAGGAGGCGCAAGCCTCCTTAAGGATGGGGGTATGAGGAGGAAGAAGAGGAAGAAAAATCTCATTTTTCTTTATTTTTAATAAAAATGAAGATGCATAACATTAGTTGGGGGGGGGGGGGTAAGCCCCCTAGCCAAGGGGTCCCCCCGACCCACATTCTTCCCCTTATCTTTCCTTCCCTTCCCTCTTCTTTCTTTTTCTTTTCTTTTTTTTTTTTGTTTCTGTCGTTTTACATGAGGCGTATGCCTCAGAGGTGTCAACGCCTCTAGCGTACGCCTCAAGGAATTTTGGGGGTGCCTTGCTTGGAGGCATGCCTCCAGGCATACACCTCCCACACCTTTTAAAACACTGGTTTGGAGAATGATTGGGATGTTGGGGTATCTCAATGGGCGACTCTTGTAACACCCTGGAAGGGTATACATGGGATCCTTCCTCAATTCCTCAGATTGGTGAGGTATGATGTCTACTTTGGAAATAATGTTCTTTTTTGGGAAGACATTTTGGTGGGTGACCAACCCCCATTTACTCTCTTTACCTTTATAAAAATGAGCCGATTTCCATGTTTATTTCTTCCTCGATTTCTCTCTTGGCATTAAATTGGGATTTTGGTTTCTGAATAGGGCTATGTGATGATGAGTTTACTTGTGTCTTGGAGCTATTGCTATCATTTGAGTCTGCTTTCTTGGATCCTCTCAAACCTGACTTAAGAATTTGGACCCCTACTCCGACAGGCTACTTTACTTGCTCCTTTTTTTTTCAAATCCCTTTGCTCTACTCCTGCACCCCAGGGTTTCCTAGTTAAAGAAGTCTGGACTAGATCCATTCCCCCAAAGGTTGCTGTTTTCTGTTGGGAAGTCTACTATGGTAAGACTAATACCTTTGAAAACTTGCAAAGGAAGAGACCTAGTTGGTGTTTATCCCCTAGTTGGCTTGTTCTTTGTAAAGCTCAAAATAAGGATTGTTACCACTTACTGATATCTTGTTCGTTTGCTGCAGCTTTATGGAATTGGATTTTTATGTTGTTTGAGTGTAGGTGGAATCTGCCATCTGATATTAGCTTGTTTAGTCCGTCTACCTTTGAATGGCACACAAAGAGAGGGAGAATCATGTGGGAGTGCATCGGAGCAGCTATCTTGTGGATTGTTTGGGAAGAAAGGAACACCAGAATTGTTTCAGAAAAGGAAAGAAGCTTTTTGGAAGTTAAAGATTGTATTCTAACAAGGGCAATTCAGTGGATGAAAACATTAAACCTTTTTGATACCTATTCCTTTGATGATCTTTGGAGGAGTTGGTTAGTAGTGGCTAATACTTCTACCAGGAAGAACAAATATTTGGTAGAATGGATGCCACTTGGGGAGGATTTTATTAAGCAAGGTAACCCTGGATCTTCGGGCATGGGAGGAGTTCTGAGAACTAAAGACAGTAGTATCATCTCTTTATATTCAGGTCTGGTGGGTCTGGGAGACTCTACAAGGGCTGAACTTCTTGCTGCTATACAAGGAATCCAGCTTGCAAACCAGCTAGGGATAGAGCATTTGCTTATTGAAGGGGACTCTCAGGTGGTTGTGGGATGGTTGCCAAATCTGGATTATGTGGTCTGGGGCTATAGAGATCTCCTTAAGAAAGCCAAATGGCTAACAAGGAATATGACAGTTAGAGTCCAGTAGTTAGGCAGATCAGCAAACTCGATGGCTGACTCGTTTGCTAAATAGGGGGTCTCTCGGGATTCTTTATTTTGGGGTACCTTGTAACTTCTGTTCATTCGGAAATTGTAATTCTGTGATGAATTTTAAAGGAAAGGTCGCATTCCGTGCCTTTCATTGGGTTTCCTGTATCTTATCTGTTGGATTAATAAAACTTTTACTCATTTATCAAAAAAAAAAAAAACTATGCAATAAGTAAGCTGCATTAAACACAATAGAGAAAACATTATGGTAGGTAATCTATGTATTGTCTTTTTTCACAGAGTGCACATCTCCTCCACTAAAATAAGTAATTGGAGTGCTATCTAGGTTGAGTTGTCAACAGTAGCTCCCAGGAAATGATCATACTGGTCAACAAAGAAGCGAGAATAGTGCAGCTCACATCATTCCTGATACAACTCACTCTTCAGAAACCCTTCCCTAGTGTGACCAAGTGCCATTAAATTGGTGGATTTTGGTAGGTTCTTGCCTTGAGGCTCCAGCCTCACATCCATCTAATGGTTATTTGGAAGTACCCTTCTTCTTGATCTCTTCTCAAATCCAAATAAGCACATCAATCTGACTTACTGAAGTAACACATGATCTTTATTAGAGCATCTCCATGGTCTTTTTGCCCTGAGCATACTATGGTAATCTCACCTGTATGTTAATCTTGCACCTATTCTCAATGGCCCTGAATTCCCTGAAGTTAAAAAAAAACCCTATTCGTGCTGAGCTTCGTGATTCTTTGTGCTAGGGATAATTATTTCACTACAACTTGCTATCTATGAATCAATAAACTTGCAATGAATGACTAGCCTGTATTCACTAAGTCACTCAGTATTGTGAACTTTAAAGGTTTACCAACTGGAGGTGGTGCAAATGAAATTAATGAATCTTATTTTGAGCAGTACTGCAGTAGAGGTTTCTTATGTTACAATTTACATTCATTCTTTTATACTGTGTTTCTCTTTGACAAATTGAAATGAAAAAGCAATAATCAGTTTGAAGCAAGGAAAAGAAAAGGCATAAATAAGTTTCTTATAATATGTCTTCAAGAGATTCTTTTTTTTTTAAATTTTCTTACTGTTACTTTGAAAACATTTATTTTGGGCATACTAGTATTCATCCATATCTAGCTTGTATAGACTATAATGCTTACTTTTTATGTGTCAGGTCAAACGGTTCAAGAAACTTCTACAGAAAGCTGATAACAACTCGTGTCCTCTTCACTGTCTACCCTCTGAATCAATTGAATCACTTCGCCCATTCTATTCTTCTGGTAATATGCCGTCTTATCCTTGTAAAAGGGAAAGCCCAAGGTATCCTTTTAATAGACTGTTGATGAGGTTTTCCAGTATCAATGGAGGTGTTTTGGATGGGTCTCACTAGGGATGTCTTTTAGATAGTTTGTCCTAAATTCCTAATTGGTTTATCCATATCTTTGTCAACAACACTATGTAAACTCAAAATTTTATTTTCTAAATAGAAAATGGAAAAATTTTTTGATCAATTTAAATGGTAATGTTTTGAAACAGAAGTGTTTATCTATTCATTAAAAAGCTAAAGTGTTTCTAGGAGAAATAAAAAATACATCTAGCTTTTCTAAATAAAATCTTCCCTTCCCCCAATGTTTTGTGATACATAAGAAAGATGGTAGATGTAATTCTCCTTTTCCTAATTAAACCATACTTTTTAGCCTATTTTGTTGAAAGAATGTTTGCTATGATCATGCTGACATTTTGCAAATTGTACTAAATCTATAGGATTCCTAGTTTCTTCACTGTTTTTCTTGTTAAACCTTTGTCATATTTTCTTATCTTTTTCTTGTAAAACCTTTTTCATATTTTCTTACCTTTTTCTTGTCTGTCTTATTTTTGGATTCAGATTATGTCCAGCACAGTAGCACCATTTTCTGCCATGCCACATTCTTGCTAATAATGATCCACTAATTGTTCTAATTTTAGAAAATGAGAAAAAACTTTAAAAACTTTTTTCATCTAGCAAACTTTCTCTGAACATCAGATGGTCCCTGTTTTTTCTTGCCCTTCATTTTGAAACTTCTATTTTTTGTTTGTCTGGGAGGAAAAAGATTGTTGAAAGCAAAGGTAAAAGATCACCTAATCAAGCTGATTTTTTTTGGCTTTGTTTATCTCATAGACGAGACCCATTAAATGATGGATTTCTCCATGTTGCATGTGAACCTCCTTTGTTGCCAATCAATTGGCAGATTACTATTATGATCTGCCTGATGAATTAGTACCTTGGTTTTCTTCCATAATGAACTAATTAGGTTTTCAATGGACTTGGAGCTCATTGTTCTTTCAATTTGTATCAGCTTTGGGGAAACTGAAAGAGTGTATCGAATCTGAGAAATCAAAGCATCATAGAACTATTTCTAAGTCCTCACGGGCAGGCAAAGTGAGTGGAGTGAACAACCAAAAGCAATAGAGATGTCCAAGCAGGTGGTACTTCTTCCCTTCAACATGCATGGGTTCTTTATACCATGTACAAATGGTGAGTTTTATTATTTTAATAACTGTTCTAAACTTCTAATTTCATATATGTATCTTGTTTGCGATAGTAAAATTAGTTGCTAAATCACTGGGGGCTTATAAATACAACCACGTAATTGCTTCCACAAGAAAGCTGGCATTTAGAGGTTTAAAACTCTTTTTTTAATAGCTAAAAGAAAATTTATTAAGAAAGAAAAACATTACAAGGTGGAACCATGGAAGATATCATCTAGAGAAAAAACAGATCAAAAACAAATCACCGTCTCAAGGGAACCAAGCAGAAAGTCCCCCACAAAATACAAAAACATCAACTGAAACAAACCCCAGACCCAAACTCCTGCAAAACCACAGCAAAACATATTCTCTAAAAACCAGAATAGCCCCCTAGACCACGACTATCTTCAATCTTCTGTACATCAACATCTGCAGCCTTCCAAGTCGGCAACCTTTTTCTCAGCTGGCCTTGCTTGTATCAACACCCTTGGCTGAAACAAAAATAATCTTATAGATATATACAATTAGAAGAATGCCCATATAGGGCTGAAAGAGAAAAAGAATAAGATATATAAGTAATATACAACAGGGACTATACTAATAAGATACATCAAGTCACAAAATCTCCACACTCCCCCTCAAACTGATGCCTAGACATAAGCATTAGTTTGTCTATAACATAGTTGTCAAGGCGACTAGGCGAGGCTAGGCGACCATGGGGCGCCCGGCACCTAGGTGCCTAGGTGATGGAATCTATAAATATTAAATCTATAGATTTCAACCATATAATCATATTCATATATATATATTAATGATAGGTTCGGCTGTTAAAAACTGAAGTGAGAAGTGAGAACAATGACTGAATTAGTGAAGGGAGGAGAGGAGTATAGGGCGGAGCCCCTGTTTTTTCAAAAAAAAAAAAAAGCAAAAAAATGGACTCATGGGGTGGACGACTGACGACTTAGAGTGACTACTGACGACTGCGAACAATCATGGACTCATGGGGCGGAAGATGATGATGATGAGTGGAGAAAGGGAGGACTGAGGAGTATAGGGGCGGAGCCCCTGTTTTTTCGAAAAAATGAAAAAATGTCTGAGCTGAGAAGAGAGAACTCAGGACTGATTTGACTGAAATCTGGAAAAGAGAAGAAGAAGAAGAAGAAGAAGAAGAACTTACCTGCTGGATCTGAGGTGCGATGGAGTTGGGCTGGGGCTTGAAGTCTTCGGTTGTCTTCCCTCTCCAATCGAACCAAAAACACCTTTATGACATAAAGAAAAAAAAGGCTGTATATGTGGTCTTAATACTAATATGATATCATGTAACCAGATTTATGTTAAAAGAATAAAACATCCAATAAAAATATCAATAAATTAAAAAGAAATAATTTTTTAGATGAATGTAGGCACCCTCTTAAGTCTCTGAGTGGGCGCCTAATGTGCAAAACTTGTGGCGTTTGGGCGAGACGACCATGAAAAACCGCCTATTTGCCTAGGTGCCCGGCTAGGCGTCGCCTTGACAACTATGGTCTTATAAGAAAGAGATGTCAAACTCTAGTCATAGCCTTGGTGAAAATATCAGCAATCTGCATGTCTGAGGCTACATAAGGAAGCGATATAGACCCAGTAGTGAAAAGATCTCGGATTAAGTGGCAGTCCACCTCGATGTGCTTGGTCCTCTCATGGAAGACAGGCTTAGATGCAACCTTGATAGCACTCGTGTTGTCTGCATAGAGAAGAATAGGAGTAGGAAGTTGAATGCCAAGATCCATAAAGAGAGATCGTAACCAAACAATCTCATTGTGTAGAGAACACTGATGTGGGCCTCACTGCAGTGGTCCCCACTGTGTTTGTAGGACAGCATGTGTAGTTATTTGTTTCAGTTATAGTAGTCTCAGTTTTAAGTCAGTTGTTATTTATTTCAGTTTTTATTTACTTTATTTATCATGTAAGTACTAAGGGCAGATGTGTCCTTTCCATTATGTACTGAACATAACCTATAAATAATAAGAGAGTGGCGGCGGCAGATCTGTTAGAATCTGTCCCTCCTTTCAACCCCTTGTGTTCTCCTGTTTCTCTTCTAT
>NW_010729280.1:329891-373066 GCF_000365185.1 Nelumbo nucifera | reverse complement strand
ACAGACCTATCCAAGTTACATTACATTACATTAGCTATGTGAAGTACCGCAATTGAGTGAAAAAAGAGATTAGAGGTTTTACATGCTTGAAAATGTTTTATATGATTTTATTTTTAAATTCTCATTTGAATATGCTTTACATCTTATGTTTATGTATTTTAATTTTAAATAATAGGTTTTTAAAACATTATTTTAAAATTTAAGTTTATATTTTTTAGTAATATTATGTTCAATATTTTTTTTGATTTTTTCGCATTTTTTTTTACTTTTAGCATTTTATTTTATATTTTTGCACCTTGCTTCAAAAAGGCGCACGCCTTGCCTTTCGCCTTGCGCCTCAGGCGCAAATTAATCCCTGTGCCTTTTTTGCGCCTTGCGCTTTTACCAGCAAGTTTAACAAGGTTAGATGCATATTTTTGCTGACAAATAAAATTCCCTTGATCACTACGATGAACTTCCAATCCCAGGAAATAGGTGAGAGGACCCAAGTCCTTCATGTGAAAGGAATTATGAAGTAACAATTTCAATTCACGAATACCTTCTCCTAGTCAACAACATGTAATCAACATACAGTGGGAGAATGGTAATATCCTGAGGTTGTCGCCTAACAATGAGAGAGTGATAAGAGGAACTCTGGCTATATCCAGTAGCAACTACAACATCTCGAAAGCGTTTGAATCATGCCTGGGGAGCCTGTTTTAGACCATATAGAAATTTTTTGAGGCGACATACGAAAGAAGAATCACTGCAGTATCCAGGAGGGGGCTTCATGTATACCATCTCCTTCAACTGACCATGAAGAAAGTCATTCTTCACATTAAACTGGCATATGGTCAAAGATTGGGTAGTAAACAAAGCTAACATAACACGGACAATGGTGATCTTTGAAACAGGAGCAAAGATTTCTTCGTAGTCGATGCCATACTCTTGACTATATCATCGGGCAACTAAACGGGCCTTGTATCGAGCAAGAGATCCATCAAATTTTAGCTTAATGTTGTTAAACCCAACGACTCCCAACAATGGAGGCATCTGGAGTAGGCCCAAGGTCCCAGGTGTCATTTTCATGTAAAGCATGAATCTCTGCATCCATGGCTTCCTTCCAATTAGGACTACTATTGGCTTCCTAGTAAGAGTGAGGAATATCTGTGGAAGATAGAACAGTAGACAAAGAGTTATGGTTTAAAGGGAAATCATAACAGTCAGGAGGTCAAGATTTACGAGTAGAACGATGAAGGGGAACAAAAGTATGATGAGTATCTGAAATAGAGGTATCACTTATAGGAGAAGTGGTAAGATGATGATCTGAACCGGGAGGAAGGAGAGTCATAGGCACAAGGGCTGGAGCATGTAACCGCTTGTGAGAGAAGACGAGAAGGCCCTTCTTAGTAGAAGGAGATGGAGCATCCTATGAGTCAAAGTCTGGCAAAACAGAAACAAACGGTGCAAACAGTCTAGCAATTCTGGCAAAAAAAGAAATGTGCTCAAGGAAAACAACACTATGTGATGTACAAATGCGATGAATAAAGGGATCATAACAAAGAAATCCTTTGTGGTTAGGACTGTAACCCACAAAGGCACACATGACAAACTGTGCAGACAATTTAGAACGTTCACGAGGGGGAAGATGAACAAAGCACACACACCCAAAAACATGAAGCATAGATAAATCTGGAGAACAACCAAACAACTTTTGAAAGGGAGACATATTACCAAGAACAAAGGAAGGTATATAGTTGATTAAAAACACAGCTGTATTGGCTGCCTTTACCCAAAAAGGTGGAGTATGGGACTCCTGTAATAATATCCTCACAACACTAAGGATATGTCCATTCTTGCACTCAACCACACCATTCTGCTGAGGAGTATCTGGACAACTTCGTTGCACTTGTATTCCATGATTTATCAAATAGAACAAAAAATCTCCATTAATGTATTCTCCCCTTGAATCCGAATGGAGAATACGCACTTGGGATTGAAACTGAACCTGTACTTAGTTAAATGTTGGGAACACCTCTGACTTGTGGTGGAGAAAGTATATACACGTGTACCTAGTACAATCATTAATGAACGACACAAAATATTTGTATCCAAGACGAGAATTGACGGATGCAGTCTATAGACATCACTATGTATAAGCTCAAAGGGAGAGGTAGCATGCTCAGACACATGAGGAGATGGTTAAGTATGACTCTTACTTAAACAACAGGAAACACAAGATGTATCAAAGGTCTGCAATGAAGGAACTCTATTCTTAATAAGGCCTGAATCAAACAAAAATTTTAATTTCTCAGCATGTATATGACCCAAAAGTTTATGCCATAAGTCCCAAATAAAAAAATGTGGAATACAGAAAGTATTCTACACTTGAATCAGATCCTAGCTACATCTATCTTCTCCCAGTTTCTGTTCATGTAGTCAAATTTTGAAAATTTCCCACATCGCCAACCCACTATCTTGAATGTATTTGAACACCAGGCATGAAGGGGAGTGCCTTGAACTCCTACCCAGATCACTCTTCTGCCTCATGAACTGCCCCTAAATCAGGAAGCCATTTGCTCAATGTTACTTCAGGCTTTTGACTTTGTTCTCTTTCCAATTGAAGAACCCAATCTGTTGCATCCCTGTTATGGAACATGAACAGAACAAACCACCATTTAAGCTTTGAACCCCAAAAACTCTTTCCTTATCCTATTCAGATGCCGCCCATTCCTCCACCTTACTGGCATATATGGATTAGAACTAACAGATCTTCCTACTAGATCTTCAGTCTATCGTAAAATATTCCACCTACTTGCACTGTTGCTTGAACAACATGATCCTTGTGACGAAACCTTCCCCCATTTTGTCTCAGGACCTTACAATTCAAGCTCTATAACCTCAAGCCTTCCTCTATTTTCTATTGTGTCTTGGGAGGTCATTCTGGGTCTTAACATACGAGAAATGTACAGAAAATATTTCCAAGAGTATAATAGTATTTTCTTTTTTTCAGTCTGGATTGTAGGAACAGGATATGCATTAAAGAAACAAAATGATCATAATTATTATGAAAACATCAGAGGTGTAGAGGTGTAGGGTATACAAAAGAAGTATAAAAAAGAGGCAGCCCAGTGCACGAGGCCCCTTCCAATGTGGGGTCTGGGGAGGGACAGATGTGTGCTGCCTTACCCCTGCACATACAGAGAGGCTGTTTCCCAGATTTGAACCCTGGTCACCCAGGTTGCAATGGAGCAATCCAACCATTGTGCCAAGGCCCATCCTCATACATAAGAAACATCTATTTCACTTTATTTTTCTTTGGTCAGCTTGCTCTTGAACTTCCTTTAGCTTGGCTATGGTTCTGCATTTGAGCTGAGTTGACTCGTTATTGACAAGGCTGACATTGTTCTCCATATCTTCTGATTATCTTGCTGATTCTTATTGTCAGTGGGTTTCTTCTTCGTACTTTGTTTTAACTAGAGTTTGTGGGATAATAGGCTCACTGACTGATGCAGGAACTAAACTGAAGAGAGAAATAAGTTCTAGAAGTCAATGTAAAACCGAGAAGGATCTAAGTGAAGTTTCACAAAGCCTGAGTGGCATATATAGTGTGCCAGCCTGGGTCAAATCTCTCTTGGTCGTGCAAGCCTGGTTTCTAGGTTCTCATGGATCCTTTACTGGGTGAATTTTTGGAACTTATTTCTATGGGTCCAACACCACTTTGTTAGTCGGTTGCTTTTATTTTCCAGATGCATGCGACCAGCATTGGGTGATGGTTTTCTTTTTTTTTTTATTTATTTTTTTTAAGCCAGGTGATGTCCATTTTTATTTCTTTTATTTTCATTTTCTATGTATTCAGGGAAGTTTACTCAAGTGTCCGAGTTTTTAAGCTTCCATGTATCCTTATTATAGTAATAACTGGTCAGTTACGATTTTGTTTAGGAGGGGTATTAACCCTTTATAACACATAAAATCTGAACCCTGTATTCTGTAAAGAGTGTTTGATGGATCAATGAAATTGCAGGAAATTTGCTTTGTTTTATCTTTGTGAATCTTCATTAAGGATGATGTTTTGTCAGACCATGGTGAGGAAGTGTTATATTAGGATTAATGATCTTACAATGGTGGGCATTTAGTTTAAATAAATAAACAGATTATTTGCATTGAATTAAGTTTGCTTTAGTTGAGTCAGGATTAATGTTGCCCACAAAAGTGAAAATTCAGTTGGTTTCAGTTCAATTAAAATTGTTAACTTATCCAGTTTCCGTGAGGAGCTGACATTGTTTTTTTGGTTTGGTAGGGAAAATGTCAGGCTTTAACTTTTATTGCATCAGCAAAAATGAAAAATTTACAGCTATAGACTACAGCCAAAACCGGATTTTACATGTGCTTAAGCCTTAAGCTGGCTCCTCTCCCTGGAAGGAATTCACTGCTCTGATCTTGTCTAGTTCGGCTTCAGTCAGTGCTAGTCCATGCTCACACCCTTCGAACAGCCTCCTGCAGCATTGCATTGGGAATATCTCCCCATGAAATAAAACACGTCAGTATGGAGATATTCCCAATGCAAGGCTGTAAAAGCTGTTGGAATGGACGTTGCACTGACTGAAGCCGATCTCGATCTTGTCGTGAAAGACAAGTATATGAATTACGAAGTTGTACTGTTGGGCTGAAAACTGTTCCCAGCTGTTGGTCGAGAACACATCATCAGCTTTTTGGGGAAGAAAAACCCTTGAAGTTGAAGGATGAGAGGCTTTCGCTGATGTCAACATCCCTCTCCACTTCAACGATCGTATCTAACATCTTTGATAGTCGATGCCTCATTATAGAGAAATTGTGGTGGTGCAACCTCTGTTACGAACCTTGTAATTCTTGAATTTGCCATTTTCTCGTCTGTGTTTAGATTGAAAGATGAAGATAGGATAGAAAACTAACAGCACAAAGTATTTCCAAGGAGAAGGAAAGAACTCAGAGAGAGAGAATGAATTGCAAGGAGTTATTTTTCCACACAATTTATAGACTTGTGCGTTCCTCCACACAATTTATTACGGGCGGTCTATACTTGCTCACACATATTAAAAGTTGAATTCTATTTAGACGCTTTCCTTTCACTTTTTGCATTTATTGCTTGAAATTGCCGTCCATTTGAGGGAAACTCTAGGGAGCCACATGTTGTGATGAGATTAGAAACATTTCTTTTCATAGAGTGATCTACTTTTGTCTCTGGTTCCTTGCTTTCCAAGTTTTTGTGCAGCCTATGCAAGGTTGGTGTGGACTGTGGACACCACATCCGTGGTGTTCTTTTTTTCACTACATATAGAAAGAGTAATCACTATTCTCTGTTCTGATTTCATGGGTGTTCTTTTTTTTCATTCATTGATTTTGGGTTCTGTCAACATTCCAATACAATTTTCCTTAGTTATGTTTGGTTTGAAGGAAATGTAGGAAACCTTTGCAAACCATATAATGGTTTTGTATTTCCCTTCCTTTCTCTACATTTTCCTTCAAACCGAACATAGCCTTAACTTTATGTGACGGTGTGGAATCAATGCAGATCTACTATCAACTTTGTCAAAAGATCTGTGTTTTTATTTTTTATTAAAAAAGAAAATTAAAAAGGATAAAATCCGACCAAGATTTTTAAAACCGAATCAGATAGGGAACCGTTCTAGGGTCTGGTTCCTGGGTTGAACAGTCTGACCGTTCAAATCGAACGGACAGCCTGTTCTGACAAAAAAATAAAAAATAAAAAAATGTAAAGAGTGGCAAAAAAACTGTTGTCCGGCTTGATGAGTTGACAGTTCAACCGCCTGGGTCAGCGGTTTACTGACCAAATCAGTGGTTTTTCACCAAAAAGCAGTTCTAGGCTGAAATGAAACTGATCAGGTGATCGGTTCCCAGTTTTTCTGATCGGACCATCCAGTCTGGTCTGGTTTTGAAAACATTGATTCAGACAGCCACCCTGTATTTAGGGGCCCTAGTGACACAGCTCCTCAAGCTTTGTTTTGCAATGAGAGTGTAGACCCCCCTCACCTTCTAGATTCCAGCACTTTGCCACTGCTGTAAGGTTTTGCACTTTAGATTTGGTCAAAAGACGCATTGAGCTTTTGCTTGAAGATCTGAGAAGCTCGAAGCTAGTTTGGCTACTGCATTTTTCTGTGCGAGAATAAAGTGAAAAAAACATGAAAATCTCCATTTGGAGCTTCCCGAAATCAGCCCAAAATGGGCTTTTCGTGTCTTTTTGGCGCTCTGGCTTTTGACGGTTAGATCTTTCGTGAACCAAATGGAAATAGATCGAAAAATGGTCTTCTAGACTTTTAAACAGATGAAGACGACGCGGAAAGACTTACCAAACGAGCCCTAATAGTTTTTCTAAAATTCTAACTGGCATGGTTTTCTCAACTTTCTTCATTTTAATATTTGTTTTTGTGAATCCATAGAATCTCAATTGGACAATTTGTAATTTTATTTTCATCAGGGGGTAAAGTGCTGAAATCTAACAAATTCTGGAGGGGGGTCTTTCAGTCTTTGTTGCATAACAAAGTACAGGGGGGCTAAATGTTACCACCCCTGTAATTTATCCAAAAAAATTTAACTCTGCAAGGTCTCAATCAAGAGACTCTTCCAAGTCTACAAAGATATCCATGTTTTGAGTTTTAGTTTTGATTTGGTTTGGGTTCTGCTGGTACAACAAAATAATATGTAGGTTTTCATAATTAAGATGCCTCCCTCAATCAACTTATGCATTAATCAAAACCCCTGTGCAAATTAACCAAAACCTTTCCTCGAAGCTTCAGTGGACAGTCTTACTCCTATCTCATCTCATGCTTCCCCAGCCGTGAGGGAAAACTAATTGACAACCTTTTAGTTTGAGCACGTGAACAACCATCTATCTACCATGTTTATACTTGTATTTGATGCTTGAATCAACAAAAGTTCGGACAATTTGGGGCCTTCTAGAGTAGGCATATCAACACACTTAAAATACAATATATGATTATAGTAGGTAGGTACATCCCACCATGTATTGGAAATATTTCCCGTGCTTATGTTCCCAAAACATGATTGGATGTTCCTGTGAGGCCGGTGTGAGATGCATTCTGTGAGAAACAGATCCTAATTCATTAAATTATAAGCGAAACCATGAGACTTATGCCTGACAAAGACCCGAGCATTAGATCAAAATCTGTGTACCTTGTTTTAAGGCATTTATCTCACGACTCAAAAAAAACCGTGGCTACAGTTAAAGCAGCTAATCAAGCATGTGGTTAGTTTTTTTACCACCACCACCACAATCTCTCTCTCTGTTAGATTAAAAAACCAAAATGGTCACTGTGGTCATGATCTTACTAATTAACCCATTCAAAGCATAAATAAAAGCATCATTTAACCAGGATACAGAGAGATCATCGGGCCACATCACTGGCTCAACCAGGGTCCAAGTTCAACTCAGACCATCCATTGTGTAGGGGATGTCTTTACTTCATTACCAACCCACATTAAATATATACTTTAGTAACTTTACCATGTTACTCCAAAGTTGCCAGGACACAGAATCCTCTACAATTCCTGGGTGATATTTGGCCAATCATGATATGCCATGTCAACCTGATATATGGAACCCGCATATGTCAAACTAATGTGGTGGAGAGGGTGGAGGGGGAACTTTAGATGATTTAATCTCTATGAATAGAATGTAGAAGGGGGAACATGTAGACCCTATAACAGATAAGAGATATATTATATATACATGATGTTATTGAGTTGGGTTAAGTGGTAACACTTGGCTTTGATCAGGTTTTGATTAATGCATGATATATTATGCATTAATATATAAACCTATGCTGAACCCGACCCACAAATATGCATCTCATGAAGCTTTAGCTTTGGAATAGAATCATGTCTCATGTTTCCATTTCCATGAAGGAAAACATATTGAAAACCTTTCAGATTGGAAACGTGAACAACCATACATCTGCCATGCTCATGCTTCTATATTGAAGCTTTGATAAGAGATTGAAAATCTGAGGCCATTCGGGAGATCCTTGTTGAATCTTTAGTGATAAGTTTTAAATCTAGAAAGCACCTGTATGGTTTGGGATTTGACTAATTCTATCTTTACCGTTTACATATTATCTTAAAATATCTCCAAATTTTTTGATAATTGATATCGCCGTTAAATACTAATGAAAAAAATGAAATGTTGAATTTATCCTCCACTATTTCTCATATTTTCAAAATAAAACTTACCTGATGAAAATTTTCTTGGGTGCATGCAGCCGGTACACTTACACTTGATCTTGTATAGCTCTGGTACCACAGCTCTATATGCCAACAAATGGACTCACCTGAAGATCTCGCAACTTTCAGCATCCGATCCAATCGCTATTTCGAAGACTAATAAATGCACAATTAATTGAAACTAGTGAGGTTGAAACTAAGAAATGATCAAATAAAATTAAAAATTAGCTTGGTTGGTGCAAGATTTGTATTTGGACAAAACGTTTACAAATAACATACAATTTTCATAGGCATGGTGAAGTTGCATGTAGAGTAAATAGAAGTTGTTTGTTGTTGCCTTTATGACTAATTCCCTCTCTGAGTACTCTACCTTTATTAATCTGCAAAAAAAAAAAAAGAAAAATAGCAACCAAGTGGTGAGAAACTATTTGACTCTATATGCAACAAAAACAACTAATGGAAAAAAATTAGATTACTATGCCAAACTCACCAACTTATTGCATGGTTGTAAAATTAACACCCAAAAAGTAGAATAATGTATACAACCAATTTAGTTGGTCTTACCTCAAGGAAACTAAGATAACTAAGCATGATGGCCTCCAATAAGAATAGACCCATTTGGATATTTTAACTGTTTAGCATATTAGAATTTGGGCCTAAGGATATTAAGATAAATCAAAATGTGGTATGCAGAGAGACTACTAACTATTTATTTTGGGTTCTATTATCGAAATTTGATCAGCAGACCAATTAGATACTCTAGAGTTTAGTGGAATATGTTCATTTAAATGATCAGCACAATAACATAACATGTAGCAGAAGATCTCATGCTTTGTGGAGATGAATAATATCCAATCAATAATACATCCAAGAAAGTAGGCAGAAAGAAGGTCATGGCTACTCGACCTATTTTATATGTATTGGTATTTCATTGTTCTATGATTATATAGAGTACCTCTCTATAGGCAAAACAATCTTGAACCACTTTGATATTTTGCTTTGTGCTCTTGAATAATAATAAAAAAAAATGAAATGCTATGTAAACAACACATTATCAAGCCCTACAGCTTATAAGAATTATTTTTATTGGAAAAAATAATATTTAAATTGATGGTTGAAATAGAATACAAAATTTAAAATTGTCTCAAAAAGGAAAATGTTTTCTATTTAAGGAATGGTTCAAGAATTCAATATTCTAGTTTTCGATGTAACAAGTAAATAATACAAAATAGATAAAAATACTAAAATCTATAGAAAAAAATAGAAAATGTTTATAGAAAAATTAGGAGACATCTTTACTAATATACATTGATCATATTATACAAAAATAAGTGTCATAATTGACTAATAAAGTTTTCAAATTAGATATAAAAGATTATAGAAGAAATTAAAAAAGGACTGCACATCTTAGATATGATTATTGCTGTTACAACTAATAAAGGGGCCCTGCTTTATAGGGAGTTCACAAGGTGAGAGTGTTATAAATTTATTGAGTTTTCAATTAAATTTTACTTTATTAGAGTTCACATCTGCGCCTCACAAGGGGTTGCCCCACAGCACATCCCAACCTTGTATTGGGAACATCTCTCAATGATGTCTCATCATCTCCCGTACTTGTTATTGAGAGATGTTCCCAATACAAGGTCAGGATGTGCTATGGGGCATTATGGGGCACAGATCTGAACTCACTTTATTAAGGGGGCATTGTGGGGCGCCCCCTTAAACTGACCCCTCTGAATCAGATTTGAAAAAAAAAAAACAAAAAAAATAAAGAAACAACTATCGATACACTCCGATACACCTAAGGTGTATCAATACTTTGAACCTTGAATATTGTCCAAATTGATATTTCTCATTGCAAGAGCACACCGATTTTGCATTTTCTTTGTTTTTTTTTTTCAGAACTCTTCCTTCACTCTACTCTATTAGAGTGAAAGGAGTCAAAATATGAGCTCAAGTACTTCTCTTTCTTTCCCATCTCTTTCACTCCCAAATTGGAAGAGAGAATTCTTCTGATTCTTCATGCACATTGGTACTGAATAAAATTGAAGATTTCATGAAATTAATTTGCTAACCTGAAAACAAACTAAATGTTTGCATACAATCATAGTGAAGCTCTTGCATAGAATCTTGATGTTATTCAATCCGAGGTGTTTCGAACCGAGGACCCGGTCAGATAATCCTGCCAACTGGACGAGGTTGAGGTGGAATGATGAAATCGCGCACTGGGATCTGCAACCAAGAGGGAAAGCTAGAGGCCTGAGGAGTTGTTCCCTGCATAGGCACTCCGACGCTTAAGTTAGTTGAATGGAAGGGTATATGGTCGGGTCAAGCAAGTGAGAATAGTGTTGGTTCGAGCAAAAGAGATGAGTGCCAGAATACTAAGTCCAAAAGTCCTTTACCTTGAGTGGAGATTCCTTATTTATAGCTGGATGTTTGTTTTTTTAGTTAGATGAGCCTTTTAGGGTTGTTGGGATGAGGTCCTCCGCCAAGGTCTTCAGGATAACTCCTCTTCCTTAGCAGAGTTAAGTTCACGGTCCGTGCAGGACACTCCTTAGTTATGATTATCTGTCATGCATGGCACTGACGTGGATGGAGAGAGACTATGGTCGCGGAGGCCGCTATGTGGAATTCTAATCCAGTTCAACTATAACCCAAACACCACTCCCCTAGTTCCGAAGTTGAGGAGTGTAGTGCTTGGCCGCGGTTAGGCGTGGAAGAGCTCTGTAGTTTTTGGTTGAGGAACTTAAAAAAATTTTCCTTGGGTTGAGTGGTTGAGGAATTCTAATTCAGTGCTTATGCCATTTCTGAGGCAGGTTGGCAGATGCATCGTTTTGTCTTCTCGAGGTCACGCAGTGCAGAGTGTGGCGCTGAATTGACACTGTTGATTTGACTTGATCTAGGCCATTGGTTGGTCTTATAAAGAAGCGGGGGGGGGGGGGGGGGGGGGGGTGAAGAGCCATTTCTCTTTGTCATTTGCAAAGAGTTTTCTCTCTAAAGTTTGGCAAGAAATAGTCCTTAGTTGGTGCTTTGGTAATTCCACGATGTAATCCCTTCATTCTTCCTAGTAAGATGTCTTCATCTTCTTCATTTTCTTGTTCTTCTTGTTCCTCCTCTTCATCTGGTTTGTCGAGTAGTGAGTCCGAGCTGGGATTTCATGCCGAGGCTACTGCACTCATGATTTGTGAGACCGATGGCCACAGGGCCGAGGTCGACAAACTTGGTGGTGAGGTTGAAGCAGTGGAGGAGGCCACAGTTTGGGGGACCGAGGTCGACGACGCCGAAGTAGAGATTGGGTCAGATGAGGGGCCCAATGCCCTTGTGCGGCTCGGCTGTCACTTTGCATCCACTCCTTGCTATTTGACTTCGAGGGGCTTGGCTCGAATCAAGGCCCTATACTACATTCCCGCAGAGTATGAGATGAGGTGCCCAAGCGCTGGTGAGCGAGCTACCTCGGCTTGGTCTGATGACCTCTATATTTATGAGCACAGCCTGATGGTCAGGCTATGATTTCCTTTAAGTGATGGTATTGTTGTGGTGCTGGGGTGGTACCACATCAAGTCGGTTCAACTAATGCCCAATTCCTTTAGGTACCTAGTTGGCCTTTTGTGCTACTGTTCGGTCCATGATATCGACATCACCCTACTGATGCTTGCCTACTTCCTGCAGTTGAAGAAGCACCAGCGGGGTTACTATTATTTCTCGGCTTGGTAGCACAATAAGGTGCTCGTCGGGGGGTTGGCCCTTCCCTATGCAGCTGTACGTCCTAAGGACCAAGGTTAACGCACCGACTGAGGCCGAGCTGTCAAGGGAGGAGTCGACGACCATATGGAGGGTAGAGAGGATTGATGTGCAGGAATACACGTAGCTCTCGATGCTGATCCATTCTAATGAGCAATACAGCCGAGCACTACCTGTCTGATCCATGGGTTATGCGGTCTTCCTTTTCTTTATTCTTTGAACTCTTTACTTTGTACTGACTTTGTGACGAACTGTGCAGGAGTGGACATGGCTGGTGCTGAGGAATTGACTAGGCACATGAGGGCCACAACAGAGAGGAGAATGCAAGCAGCTAAGGTTCCGAGTGCGCAGCCTAGGGTTTGGAGCAGTAGGGGAGTTCGACTGAGCACACACCTCGGCAGGGGAAGAGGTTGAGGTTCCTAGAGGAAGTCATTGTCGTCAGAATTGAGGAAGCTGCAGCTCAGTTCAATCGTTTGTCGCTGGAACATGCCACTGTGAAGAGTTCGGCCAGAGTATAAGTGTCGCAATGGTCTGTTCGGCTGTAGGACACCTTGGAGTTAGAGGGGGTGTCCGAGAAACTTGCTCGGGTCTGATGCTCCCCGACATTAGGCAGGAGGTTGGCAGTTTATACCAGTGACTTCTTGGAGGGTGCGACAATGCACCAGGCCATTGTGGTGAGTTTTACTTCTTTTGTTGTCGTTTATTGCTTTTCTTTCCCCGTATTGATGACTTGGTGTTTTGCAGTCTGTCTACTCGATCGTCAGTCTTTTCGATTGTCTTTGTGCACTCCGACGCCTTTGAGTCATGGGAGGTTGAGTACGAGTAGCTGAAGGCGTACGCTATTTTCCATCAAACACTGGAATAACACATATATGGGATAGAACACTGATTGACAAGATCTAATGTAAGCATCACAAGAGGGAGGACTATTTATTATTATTATTATTATCTAAAATTATCACTTGCAACACACACAGACAAACACATTTACTAGTACAAAATAAAAGAAAAGGCGTTACCAAAGGGAGGATTGCAGGTTCTCCTTCAATAGAATCAAAGAGGGAGGATTGTGTTTAAGTATTTGTTTCATGATTGCAATTGGTGATGAGATCTAGAAGCAAGTTCTGAGTTAGTGATGCAAAACCTTGGATTATCACATCGGTGAAAGGGAGAAGAGAGCGATAGAAGAAAATGAAGAGGAGCCCCCAAGTGTTTATCGGTGAGAAGAGCTGATTATACCCTAGTCATGTTGATTAATGAGAAAAGAGATGGGAAGAGAAGAGGAAGGCTTATGGGGTTCCCTTTTCATTCATGGGGAGATGTTCCCAATGTGTGATTGAAATTGCTTGTTGGGACAGTATTGGGAGCATTTGTTGGTAGCAGATATGAACTCCTAACATGAAGGGATCTGCAATGCTCCCAACACTATAATAATGGTCCACTGAATCCATACATGGAAGCGTTCCCTTGTCATTCATGGGGAGATGTTCCTGATCTGTGATTGTAATTCCTTGTTGGGAGCATCTGTTAGTAGCAAATCTGAAGTCTTTCATAACACTGTTTGTAAAGTATAATCATCATTCATTAATCTGACATGACAAATAAAAGACATGGACAATAGTGTTAATATTTTGGACAAAAGTAGGAGCGAATATCTAGTCTACCCTACCAGTTCCAGGATCCCCAAATAATTGAGACAACATTGAGTAATGATAACCTTATATGTCTCAATTCAATATACCTTCCAAGTTAGGTTTCACGAGCTTGGATCTCCTACCCATAGGACATTACAGCTGTACAATGGGAATATCTTTTCTATTTACCTGTTACCATTCATAGGGAGATGTTCTCAATGTTACCATTGGCCAACCTTCCATATTTTAATCAAGCCTAAGTTTTCAAGCCCAGACCCATAGTGATGGTAGAAAAAAGAATGTTAACATACCAACAACATGACATTCAGCCATATAATGGGAACATCTCCTCATCAGCTATATATTATTGAATTTATGGGCAGAACCCAATGGTGTCAATGGATCGATTTTTGGATAGGATCCCATCCAAATCAAAACCAATCCAGACTTAATGGTCCAAGGTATTTATAGGTCTGGATTGGACCTGGTCGGTCCATAATGAATTTATAATGGATTGGGTTAGATTGAGCCAATATCTGATCTATTGATATAAGATAAGAATATAGGTGTCAATGACCTGGTCTGGGTTGAAACCAATTTAAATTAAAACGAATTTGAACAGACCGAATGGTCCAGACATTGAATTGAACCAGCCAAAATGGTTCAAAATATTTATTGGATTGGATTGAATTGGACCTTAGTCCATTTGTAATAGATTCACATTGAATTGGATGGCATTGGACCAAATCTAGTCCAATTGACACTCCTATGCAGACCAAGGCTTTAAAACCATAGTTCAAACTATTGAGCCCAAAATTTGACCAGGGTACCAATTTCGTTTAAGCCCCGAATCATTATTTTCCCAAAAATTATTGAATTGATCAACAATTTATTGACTTGGGCATAAGGGTGTCAATGGATCGGTTTTAGATTGGACCCCGCCTAGTCCAAAATCAGTTTGGACGGATTGGACAGACCAACGATACATGTTGGATTGGACCAATCTAGTCCAAAATATTTATTAGATTGGATTGGACCTGGTCCGTCCATAATAAATTTATATTGGATTGGATTGGATTAAGCCAATATCTAACCCATTGATATAAGATAAGAATACAGGTGTGATGGACTAGGTTTGGGTTGAAACCAATCTAAATCAAAACAAATTTGAACAGATTGGACAATCCAAACATTGAATTAGACTGGTCCAAAATAGTCATTGGATTGGATTAGACCTGTCACATAGGACTGGACCAAATCTAGTCCAATTGACACCCCTACTTACGCAGTCAAATCATCAACTAGTTCATAATTTTTGGGCCAATTTTTTATTTTTAATTTTTAAAATAGGGTAAATTTCTTAAACTCCCTTTATGGTTTAGCTAATTAATAAGTGTACCCCTACTATTTGAAAATTGATTGACATTACCCCTACTATTTCTAACAATTGACTAGCTCTACCCTTATTGTTTGCATTTGTTAATAAAATATTAACAAAAGGCTTAAATGTCTTTTTTACCCTTGAGAGCTCTTCCAATTATTCTTCAGTTTGGTCTTCACCACCCAGGTCCAATTTGGTCTTCATCGATCAAAATCACCGCCGCCCTGCAACTTCTGCTTGTGATCTTTTTCCTCCACTCCCTTCCCCTCTTCATTTTCCCCCTCCACCTCCCCTGTATACAATTCCATCTCAAGTTCCTTATCTGAGATTAGGTGGGCAGCTATGGAGGAGGTTTGATCAATAGCATATCTGAGCGGATTTGGCAGAGTAACAAAATGAATGGGAAGAAGGAGACTTGGACGGGGCAAGACCTATGAACAGATTCGGAGGAGCTTTGAACAGTAGCAAATATGAGCGGATCTGATCACAAACTTGGATGGGCGGGACCTTTGAATGGATTCGAAGGAGCTTTGAACAATAGCGAACCTGAGTGGATTTGGTCGCAGACTTGGACGGCGGTGACCGGTAAGGAGATGTTCGAGTAGCACTTGACTCGACACCAGCAACATGATTTGTTGTTCCATTTCGATAGAACCATCTCCGTCAGCCTTCTTCCCTAATCTCGAATACTAAATATAGAAGGAAATACAAAAGGAATGGATTGCGGGTCTGGTCATAGACTTGAACGGGGGTGACTAGTAAGAGATATTCGAGCGGCACTGACTCAATCCTGGCAACATGGTTGTTTGTTCCATTTCTTCTTCCCTTTACAGAGATGGACGATAGCAAAGCTGACGGAGTTCCCATTAGTTATGTGAGAAAATTTGTGGAAAATTCTGTGTCTATATTATGCAAGATACATCGTATATATATACAAAACTACTAATTACAGCCGTCCAAAGAAATCTAGAGAACTCCTAATTACAGCTAGCAAAAGAAACTAAATACATTCCTAAATACATGCATGGCTTCCTAAATACACGCCTCCCAATACTCCCCCTCAAATTGGCGCATGAAGATTTCAAATGCTCAATTTGTCAAGGAAATATGTGAATTTCTCTTTTCCAAGTGCCTTTTTCAAGATGTCAGCCAACTGTTATGTGGTTCGAACATGGCGAGTAGCAATGTTCCCACGCCGTATCTCATCTCGCACAAAATGACAGTCGACTTCAATATGCTTTGTTCTCTCGTGAAACACTGGATTTGCGGCTACATGCAGAGCTGCCTAATTATCACAATAGTTCATCATGCGCTACTCCTAGGGACAATAGAAGTTTCTTCATCCACTTCAACTCACAGCTTGTCGCGGCCATCGAACGATATTCTGCTTCTGCAGAGGAGCGCGACACAGTATGTTCTTTTTTCGTTTTCCAACCAGTGACTGCCCCAGCAGGGCAAAATAGCCAATCAATGAACACCGCGTTAGCGGGCAGCTTGCCCAATCAGTCGCAATAAGCATACAGACGCAACTCGCTATCAGAACGTAACAATATACCTTGTCCAGGATATTCTTTCATATATCGCATTACTCGCAGAGCGGCCTCCCCATGTTCTTGCCATGGACTTTGCATGAACTGAGCTAGAATATGAACACAATAACATAGTTCGGGTTGTGTGATGGTTAAGTATATCAACCGTCCCACTAATCGTCGATATTGATTCGGATTTTCCATTAGAGCGCCCTCTGCCAACGCAAGATGATGATTCTGTTCAATGGGCACGGGTGTTGGTTTGGCTTCCAATAGTCCACATTCCGAGATGATGTCCAGGGCATAATTCCGTTGAGACCATAATATTCCCTCAGGGCCACGAGCCACTTCAATACTTAGGAAATATTTGAGAGGACCCAGATCTTTCATATGGAAGCATTGATTTAGATACTCTTTGAATTTCATAATGGCTACAGTATCATTTCCCCCAACAATCAAGTCATCAACATATATCAGCACATGCAAATGAACATTGTGTTTGCAATAGGTGAACAAGGAGTAGCCAGGATACGATTGAACAAACCCGAATTGTATCAATGCTGCTGTTAACTTCGAGAACCAACATCTAGGAGCTTGACGTAATCCATAGAGAGATTTCTTCAGTTTGCACACTCTTGTTCGATCCTTAGATGTAAAGCCTGGAGGCAACTGCATGTATACCTCCTCATTCAAATCCCCATGCAAGAATGCATTATGTACATCCATCTGATGCAACTCCCAGTTCCTAGCGGCTGCCATGGCTAAGAAGGTTCGAACTGTCATCATTTTGGCCACAGGAGCAAAAGTCTCATTGTAATCTAACCCCTCAACCTGTCTATTCCCGAGAATAACTAGGCGCGCCTTATGCCATTCAACCGTCCCATCTGAATTATATTTGATCTTATAAACCCATTTACTCCCTATTGCCTTTTTCCCGGGAGGTAGATTCTCCAATGTCCAAGTACCATTATCCTCTAAAGCCTGGACTTCCTTCCTCATAGCTTCTCTCCATTTCTCACTTTTTATTGCCTCAGAAAAGCTGGTGGGTTCGGCTCCTGCAGTAACTGCAGCTAAGAAAGCTTGATGTCTAGCAAAGAAGTTAGTACATGTCACATAATACGCTATGGGATAGGGAGTCGTACCTGAGGACTTTGATTCAGAGTTGGCTTGAGCGTGAATGGGGTCTTTCAAACATCGAGCAGTGCAGGTCACGTAGGGCTTTAACAAAACAGACGATGTGCGATGTCGATGTCCCTTGCCAAGTTGCTTCTCTGGTGCTGTTTGTGGTGCTGGATTCTCACCGCCATTAATTTCCACTTCCTACACACCCCCTCCATCTCCTTGCTCCTCCTCTTGTCCATCATCAATATTTTCAAGGCTCCCCCTATCATTCACACAAATATCATCTTCGTCACTCCCCCTGTTAGGAATGGTTGGGCTAGGGTTGTTTTTCCAGAGTTACTTCTAAATTAGCGACATATGGAAATACATTTTCATGGAAGACTACATCATGGGAGACGAAATATTCACCTCTTTCAACATCATATACGTGCCAACCTTTCTTTCCGTAGGGATAACTTACAAAAATACACTTCCTACTCCTCTCTCCAAACTTATCCTTGTCTCGAGGATTCCAATGAGCATAGCAAAGACAACCAAATACTTTCATTTGCTCATATTGAGGTGGCGTCCCAAATAGTACCTCATACGGAGTCTTTCCGCCAAGTACAGAAGAAGGTGTCCTGTTTATTAAGTATCTGACAATTAAGACACACTCCCCCCAAAAACAAATGGGCAAACCTGCTTGAAATCTCAATGCTCTCGCAACATTCAAGATATGCCTGTGTTTTCTCTCCACCCGACAATTTTGTTGAGGTGTTTCAACACACGAAATTTGATGCAGAATGCCATAAGTCTTAAAGTATGATTTCAAGCTTTTAAATTTTGTTCCATTATCACTTCGAACAGTCTTGACTTGCTTGCCAAATTGGCGTTCTACCATGGCACAAAATTTCTCAATAATATGTGCTAATTCACTTTTTTCAAGTAACAAGTAAACCCACACAGCACGAGAATAATCATCAACAATGGTTAGAAAGTAAACAGCACCACAAGAGGCAGGTACTTTATGAGCACCCCATGTATCACAATGGATTAGAGAAAAACAATCACCAGCTCTGTGTTTAGTTTCAGGAAAAATTTCCTGAGTTTGTTTTGCTCTATAACAAATATCACATGGCTTATCTCCTTCAGTTCTACTATTTACTTTATCTACTTTAGGAAGAAAAGATAATATCTGTCTAGACAGATGCCCTAATCTGTGATGCCATAACTCCCATTCATTCATACCACTTGTTCTATTTGCCCGAACCAGTGCTGCTCCTCTAAAATGATAGACCCCATCACACTGCTCACCCGTTCCAATCAAAATCCTCGAGGTTCGATCCTGTATCACACACAGCTTGTCAGTAAAAGTGACAGTACAATTTATCTCCTTCAATAATTTTGCTACAGAAATAAGGGTGCAGTTCATCCTTGGTACGAAAAGCACATGATGTAAATAAATATTTCCACCCAAATGTAAAGTCCCTTCCTTCACTGCAGTGGTTTGCTTTCCATTGGAAAGTCCCACTGGACACAGTGTAATATTCCGAACATCAATCAATAAGTTAATTTCTCCAGTCATATGGTGCGACGCCCCGGAATCAATTATCCAATCGGTAGAATTTTTCTTACCAGAAAGTCTTTCTACTCCACCAGATTTTTGAGAATTTTGAATATCAAGAAGTGTTATCCATTGATCTCCACTCAGCTCAGAAAATCCGCTACGATCATGATCATTCATGGTTCCAGCCTTCTGTCCTCCAGTCTCACTCATCGCTGCTTGGGCAACATTTGCTCTTGCATTGTTCCCTCGTCCATGTCCACCGGTACTTGTGCTCGAACCACCTCGCCCATGACCTGCTCCTTTCCTGGTTGAGCGTGGTCTATCACCCCATCATTCCGGATATCCGATGACCTGAAAGCAGTCCTTTGCTTCATGTCCAGATTTTCCACAGTGTGTACAACTCACGTTTTTATCATTCGTACGTGCAGCAGCTGCTTTCGCACCAGCACCCATATGTACTGCAAATCCCACGGCATCACTCCGTTCTTCTTTGCTCTTGGCTATATTCTGATGCCTTTCCTCTTGAATGACAATTGCATAGACACGGTTCAAACTCGACAACGGCTCCATGCTCAAAATATTCGAACGCACGGTGCCATACTTTGTATCGTCAAGTCCCATCAAGAATTGATGTACCCTCTCATCTTCACACTTCTTTTCAAGTACGGTCGCAATATTGCATTTGCAATTGCCACAACGACATGCGGGTACTGGATCATAATCTACCAGTTCGTCCCACATGATCTTCAGCTTCCCGTAGTAAACCATCACTGCTTGTCCTTGTTGTTTACAAGTAGCCAAGTCAGCCTTCAATTGATGGACCCGAGGTCCATTTCCGATAGAAAATTTCTGTTGGAGGTCCTCCCACAAGTCTCTCACGCTCTCCGTATATGATATAGTAGATCGCAAGGTTGGTTCGATAGTATTAAAAATCCATACAACTAGCATTGAATTCACCATCCACCAATCTTCGATATCGGTCGAGTCATCTGTTGGTTTACCCAACTTTCTGTCAACGAACTCGAGCTTTCTCTTTGCTCTAAGGGCGTTCCTCATAGATCTCGCCCATTCCTCATAGTTCTCACCTTTCAATTGGACAGGTGAGATGATCATTCCAGGGTTGTTAGACGGATGCAAGTAGTATGGCGAGAAGATGGCCATGTCCTTCCCTGCACCTTTTCTGCTGTCTTCATCTCCACCGGACATGGTGAAAAATTTGTCGATATGCCTTCTGGTTCGCTGGTCGACGGGCTATGGTGACTATGATACCATGAAAAAATTTGTGGAAGATTCTGTCTATATTACATTGTATATATATACAACTCCTACGTCTGAATTTAGGAGATTCAGTTGTAGTGGGAAACTACTAATTACAGCTGGCCAAAGAAATCTAGAGAACTCCTAATTACAGCTAGCGAAAGAATCTAAATACATTCCTAAATTCATGCATGGCTTCCTAAATACGCGCCTCCCAATATTATGTGAACTTACCTTTTTTTGGTGAAGAAACAGAACCTACCTTAGTTGTGCGAACCTTGTTTTCGATAATGGAGATCCCATTTATCAAATCAAAGATTATCGGAGGAGTCGTCTGGCACAGATCAAGGTTGAATAGGGGTCTCTCTCAATCAATGGATTATCGGAGGAATCGTCTGGCGCAGATTGAGCTTATCTGGATTATTGGAGGATTTCTTTATTCTTGCAGATTGAAGATTGGAACGGCTGACGAGCGGATCGAAATGGGTGATTCATTGGGTGGTTCATCACTGGTATCAGAGCCATGTTTAGCGTTGATTTTACTTGAGAAGGAGAAAGAGAGAGAGAGACAGAGAACACCGTTTCCGTTGGTCTCTCTGATGGCACTGCTTAGACATCAATGACTTCCGCTGTTGGGTCGAAGAGAGCTTAGAGTCAGGCCATGATTTGATGATTTGCAAGGTTCAAAACCGATGATGATCTGGTATTGACAGAAACGGTCAAAGGAAGATAGAGAGCAGTCAGAGGAGGAAAGGGACGAGGGTAACATTGGGTATTGGAGAGAGAAAAGGGGAGAGGTGGGAGGTGGAGGAAAAAATTGTATACGAACGTTAACAAAATCTAACGATAAGGGTAGAGTTAGTTAATTGTAAAAAATAATAGGGATAGTAAAAATGCACTTAAGTCGATTATAATATCAGGGGCTCATCCATTTAAATCGAACAGTCAACCTAAAAAAACTAGTGGACAAAGCAGTTTTGTTTCCGGGTTAGATTTTGAAAAAAATTGTTTGCCCAGTCCTCGTGATCACCTCAGGGACATTAACCCACGGGTGATTGCTGATTGGCCCATGTGAAAACTTAATCCACAACCTTTGGATAGCAATAAATAATGGGGCTCACAAGCACACTTATTCCAATCTGGCTTCTAGGCAGTCGCCAAAGTCATTTTTTGCGACGCTAGGAGCCAAAAAGTACCTTGTCTACAACGTGGGAACCCACCGAGTTTGTGCAATAATGATTAATGAGACACAGAGGTTTTGGAAGGGGACCATCCATCAGCTACCCTACTACGCCTTACAAGTTGGAAGAAGAGTTGTCATTTTCACCGGAGATTCACGTACGCATGCAGATGCAGCTCCTATATATATATATATATGTCCAAATTCATAAAGTTAAAAAAGCTTTTATTGTTGTTATGTGTGCACACATGTGCCAAACAGATCTTCTGTGTAAGCCTAACAATATGATGTTAATCCTAAGCACTAGGCACAACGATAAATGAGCGCTTAGAAAAAGATTAATACCCACTTTTAACAGTTGTCAAAATATTTATCGAATGCTCATTTAAAATGTTTACTTTATTGTGTCAACTAAATCCCGTCCCCTAATTATGGGCTTATGCTGCATTTCTTTTTAATGTTTTGCTTAAAGTGTTTTGAATCAGTTTGGTAAGAGTTACTATTTTGAACAATATACAGATAGAAAGAAAAAAAGTAGAGAATTAAATAGCTAATAAGAGTGCAGATAATTTGGTTGTTTGATTTAATAATTCCAAACAAATTGGTGGCAGTTCTTCTAGCTTCCTGTCTGAGCAGTATGGAGAGAAAGAGATGAAATGTTCAATTCAGACCATCCATTAGATAGGAGATGCATTTGCTTCTTCAATTACATACTGCACCATGTGTGGAGAAGGATTAGTTGAATTTGATAGCTGTTTTACTAGTTGTAGGATCAATCATTTTGCTCCACATCATCAAATTCATTAGGCTCAGGTCAGAAAGAGTACATATGCAATCACTCTCACTTTACATTTATGGCTGGTGTATTGAGCAAAATAATTGGTCCCACAGCCAATTTGTTCTCCAATGTGTGGGGCCTTTTTCCAAGCTAGCTAGCACTAATACTTCCAAGTGAAGGGGTGGCCATCTTAAAATTTTATTAATTAACCAACATCGAAAAGGAGGGAAGAAAATTGTAGGGGAAAGCTAGCTCTTGTTTTTGTGGGGGCTGTTTGGCTAGAACTTTTCTTATGAATCGAGGGCAGAGAGGGCCGGGATCATATACATGCCCTCTATTTTGGCTAGGTGTGTGATTTATTAGCAAACCTATCACCACTTAAATGATTAAATCAGATTAAGGGTTAATTACGACAATACTAACATAAGGTAGCCATCCTCTTTAAAAGGGAGTCAAATGGGAGACTTGGATCTCCTTAAAGCAAAACTTGTGTACAAGCATAACATCCAGTCACACATTGGTAATATTTCCTTATGAATTTAACATATAAGTTACAGGAGATATTCCTGATGTACGATTAGATGAAGTGCTCTCAGGGTGTCTGCATGATTTTTTTTTTTTTTTTTTTTTTTCTTTCAAGAGATCCCATTGAAGATTAAACTATTTAAAGACCTTACAAGCTAGAAATTCAATGTTATCAACCCGTCATTGATTTGGCCAGTTGAACCAATAATTTGGTCACAATTTCAGTTCGATCAACCTCTAACCCATTATACTACAAAAGAGCCATTGGTTGGTTAACTTATTGAGCAAGAATTAATGCAACTACCGATTAAATGCATGAGATTTGAGAATGTTCAATGCATGACTCAACAAACTAAAGATACATATTATTAGAAATTAAGCATCGGACTTGCACGCCAGATTTGGGCGGACAGATTGGACTTTTGTTGAAATTTGAATAGGCCCAGTCCGAAGGCCCAAGCCAAAGCAGCGTAAAATTCTAACTTGAGCCAACCAAGTTGCACCCCTAAGCATAGGCATGAAAATAGTACTGGCCGTTGCTGATTTATAGAGATAATTTTAGCAAGTGATGAAGCTAGAACAGATCAACAAATGCACAGGCAACCCTACTGATGGCTTGGAGATTGTCCAGAGATTGTCTAATTTGTTTGGACTATTTTGGATCGGTCCAGAGATTGTCTAATCTGTTCAAATTTCTGTTAATTTAGATTGGTTTCAATTCAAACTTGGTCCATTGACACCTATGTTCTTATCTTCTATCAATGGATCAGATTGGCTCAATCCAATATAAATTCATTATGGATGGACCAAGTCCAATCCAATATGTCATATTGGTCCTTCCAGTCCGTCCAAATTCAATATGTCTTATTGGTCTGTCCAATCCATCCAAATGAATTTTGATTTGGACAGAGTCCAACCCAAAACCAGTCCATTAACACCCCTAGGGGTAGGGAATGGCCATTCCCTCAGATGGGAGAATGCTATTCCAACAGCAATAGGAATGGGATTCCCATTCCACCCTTGGAATCGGAATGAATCATTCCATTCCAATTCCAAACCCCTGGCCCTAAATTTACTAGACCAAGTAGCTAAATAGTTGAAGAGTGAGTCCAAAAACAAAAATATTAAAACGACTAGACACACTGATTGTTTGAGGCAATGAATTCTGATTTGATATCATTAAAGAAATGTAAGATAGGGTTTTTAGCTGGTTAATTTCGAGGAACAATTAATCTTCACAAGAAATTTCAAAATCCAATTATTTTGGGTGTTATATAATAGGGTAATTACGGATAAACCATCCTGTACTTAGAGGTGATAATATTCGCCCCCCTAAACTTTGTTTTGTGACAAATACCCCTGAACTTCTAGATTCCTACACTTTACCTCCTACCCACTAACGGGTTAACAGTGAAAGTAAAATACACAAAATAGAGGGTGGGTTTTAGTAAATATGTATAACCATTAAAGTATAAATCATTACAAGGTATTGATGAATCAATCATTCTCAAGGTATATGTTTGGCATCGATGCTGCAGATGAGAAAATGGTGTTGCTGATGTGTGGGTTGGAAGCATAATTTTCAGAAAACGGTGTCTTTTTTTTTTGGAATCGTTGCTGCTAGGTAATACCTTTTTTTGGAGCAACAACAACTTTTTTTTGTTTGGTACCAATGCTCTAGGAAACGTTTTCAACACTGGTACCCATTATCCAGTGCCACATCACTGCCACCTCACATCCCTATTAGCAGCAACGAGCGGCTTCTCTAGGAAATACCAAATTTGGCATTGCTCCAAGCCATGCCTTCTTGATTTTCAAGACGTGGCTTGGAGCATCGTTTTTATGGAAAAACAGTTCCAAATAAACGCCCATTTCCTGGAGCACCGTTTTTTCCGACATGATGCTGATGTGGTGCCATTTTTTGGAGCAACGGCAACGATGCCAAACAGACGCAAGGTGTTTCAAGATGATCTTTGTTGAAAGAAAGTTGAGAGAAATATGTGAAAGTTAGGGTTTCAGAAAATAAAGATTAAAAGGGTGGTTTGGGGTTTAGTAATGTTTAATGGAATATTTAATAAAGTTAATTGATGGAATGATGGAAATAGAAAAAATGCTGGAGCATCGTTTTTATGAAAAAACAGTTTCAAACAAACGCCCATTTCCTGAAACACCGTTTTTTCCGACATGACACTGATGTGGTGCCGTTTTCTGGAGAAATGGCAATGATGCCAAACAAACGCAAGGTGTTTCAAGATGATCTTTGTTGAAAGAAAGTTGAGAGAAATATGTTAAAGTTAGGATTTCAGAAAATAAGAGTTAAAAGGATGGTTTGGGGGCTTAGAAATGTTTAATGGAATATTTAGTAAAGTTAATCGATGGAATGATGGAAAAGGAAAAAATGCTGGAACCCAAAAATCTAAAGGTCTTTATGGCAAAACGAAGAAGTTTGAGAGGCTAAGTATGACTACCCACCCACCCCAAGTACAGAGTGGTTTTTTGTAATTTACCCAATATAACGCATATTACAAGAGATTCAAGTGGACACAAAAGAGAATGTACGTGAGGTCCATTAACCTTACCACAAATCACATGACTCCGCACCTCCACTTCCAGGAGGTAAAACTTACATCAGGGCAAACCTGTGTCTACACCGTTTCCACAAGCTGCTCAAATGGACTTTGCACTGACCGAAACCAAACTCCACTACTTCCAGAGGAAATAGGTTATCAACAAATCCCATGATCTATCTATAAGAAAAATAAAATATCTATAAGATAGAGGACAAAATACAACTTTTAACCACTGATTTTTGATTGCCTTCACATGTGAAGCTTGACCTTTTGTATGTCACTTGTCTATCTCAGAACATGGAGAATTTAATGTTCGATGGGAAGAGGTTAAGGAAAAGCCCAAAAGGTTCTAGCCAAGAAAAAGAACTTTGACAGATGAGACATCCAACTTGTTTGAAATTTGTTTCTTCTTTCTTTCTTTCTCTCTTTCTTTCTTTTTATTTTATTTTATTTTTTTGCATCTAGCTATAAACATATGCATTATGATTATATCGAACATGCATGCATGCAATAATAAGGATTGTCCAAACCCTAGATCTTTTTCTTTGAACATATATCGTCTTTGCTATGATATTTCTTGATTTCTTCTTCCCCCTCTCTCTTTGCAAAATGATATTCTTGACAAGATATTTATAACAGATATCTTCTTATTTTCTCTTGTTCTTTGGTTGCTGAGAAGGGAAAATTTATTTTGCATTCTGGTGTTTGATTGCTGAGAAAACTTTTTGCTTGTTTTTTTATATTTTCACAAAAATACCCTTATTTACGAAACTAAGTTTTTCATTTGATTTATTATACTGTGCATCATCTTCCTTTAAACTCAAACCAGTGGCGTGGACAAGATGAGTTCCAATCTCCCCTAATTTCTCTCTCTCTCCTCTTATTTTTCGATTTATCATACTGTTCATCGTCTTCCTCCCTTCGAACTCAAAACTAGTGGCACCGATGAGGTGAGTTCCAGTCTCCCCACACACACACATATATATATATATATATATCGTCTTTTTCCTCCTCTCCCTCTTTCTTTTTTTTTTCCTCTTCTTCATCTTTTTCTTCGCTTGCCTCTGCTACTTGAACTAGTAACGATAGCAAGACCTCTATCCCTCCCGTTTTCCTTGATTTCAGCCACCCCTGTTTTACCCTGTTCGCCGCCTCATCGCTTGCGCCTCTACCAGACTTTCATCACTTGCACCTCCACTGGACCTCTCTACATCTCTGACGACGCCACTACTATTTCAGTGCAACCGTTTCAGTGCGCCTCCACCGGATATCGATCGGCTTGACTTGTATTTTTCGTGTGTTCGCCACCTCATCACTTGTGCCTCTACCGGACTATCATCACTTGCGCCTCCATCGGACCTGTCTCCATCTTTGACGACGCCACTACTATTTCAGTGCGACCGTTTCAGTGCGCCTTCACTGGATCTCGATCAACTTGACTTGTATTTTTCACGTATAGTTTCCTTTCTCACTGGGGTTGCACCATTTCAGTGAAACCCCGTGTTCCAAGTTCTGGAAAACCACGTCTCACTATTTCCCGTTCTGTCTTACAAAACAAACGAATGAAAATGGGAATCTAAGGAGAATATTCCCATTTTCTCTTCTCGGTTGCACCAACTAAATAGGTTGTTAGTGTTCTTATCTCATGAAGTGTCATTCTTCTTTGTTTATGGTTTTTCTCTCTCTTATTTTCTATAAAGCCAAACATTGCCATTAATTTTACCTCCAAAACACATTTTGAAATGGATAAAAGTTTTCTCATCTCAAATTTTTATTTTTTAATCCCGATTTAAATGTTTCATCCCTAACTTAAAGTTATGTAAAAAAAAAAAGGTTTATCGCTTCAAGAAATATAAATAAAGGTATATTTTTCAAGAGATTTGTTATAAGTTGAAGGGGCTAAAAGATCTAAGATCAGACCTAAAAGAATTTAGTTAAAAATAATAAGAAATGATTCAAGCACCAATAATTTAATGATGAATAGGACACTAGATAGCATGAAATGGTGAAAAGAATTAATGTAACCAACCCCATATGGTTGGGACAAGGCTTAGATGATATTATCATCATGTAAACACTTTGAGTCATTAAAACTGAAAGAATGTTTAGGGGAGGGGTAGAATAATTAACTCCAAACCACGCAATAAGGGAGTAAGTAATTATTTAAACCCCATAAGAATATGAAGTATAAGTAATTTACCCTATTTTGTTTATGTTATTTTCTTTAGGCTCAATTTGGAAAGGATACAAATACAAATATGTACAGCGCATATACATATAAAATAATAAAAAATACAAGGTTTTGCACTGTAGATATTTGTATTTCCACTCCTTCCAAACTAAGCCTCAAGAGAATATTAGTTGGACTAGTGCGATGCACAGGCTTTGTTAAATGAAATAGACAAAGGAGTCCTATAACGTTTTAAAGCTTTTCATGCCCAAGAAAAAAAATAAAATACTGGTTTATTTCAAGAAGAGATTTTAATTGATTATTTATATCCTTCTTCTGAAAATTTAAAAATAATTAAGCTTGAAAATCTGACACGAATTACCTTGTCTTTTTTCCATCAATTGATAGTATACTAGGCATGACCCCTTACTACGGGCTAGTATTCTGACATATTTTTACTCATTTATGCTTATCATTTTTGTTTAACACCCATTTTTATTATTTAATTTAAGAGATTAAATTAAGTTTTATTTTATAGAGATGAGAAATGGAAATTTAGTTATTTTTATTTAATTAACCTTACTTTTGAGAGAACGGTATGACACGTGACTACTTGAAGCCTCCTAATTGAAAATGGAGTAAACCACTCAACTTTTTTAGAGTTTTTTGAGTTCTATTTAAAAATGAGAACAAACCACTTCTGAAATGCTATTTCCTGAATCAATAGGGGGCTCTAGTCTAACCACATTACTAATAAATCTATAGAACTATTTGCTCGGGTGATGGTTGAGTTGGTCAAGGATGCCACGTGGCTATCTTCGCGGCCGCACCCCTCTCAGGACAGGTTGATGCCATGCATAATGGAAGAGAATGACTAAGAAGGAGTGTCCCTCACGAACAAGGAAGCGAATTCTACCGGGGAAGAGGAAAACTCCCAAAAATCTCAGTGGATGCTCTCATCTCGATAAACCCGGAAGCCCTATTCATCTGGGAGACGAACACCCAAGTATAAATAGGTATTTCCCGCTCAAGGTAAGGGACTTTTGGAACTGCACTCTTTGAATACCTCTTTGCACTATCTCTTCGGCACAGACCAACACTATTTCATCCTGCTCGCCCTGACCACATCCTTCTCGATCCTATTGACTTGAGTGTCGGAGTACCTACCCGAGCAACAACTCCTTGGGCCTTTGACCTTTCTCTTGGTTGCAAATCTCGATGCGTGGCTTCATCCTTCCACCTCGGCCTCGTCCGGTTGGCAAGACTATCTGATTATGTCATCAGTTCGGAACACCTCGGATCAGACAACATCAAATTGGAGTTATCTGTAGGAAACATACAAAAAATTCATTTCCCAAATCCCTTTTCGTGCACTAAAAGAAACCATGCCTAAGAACACATCCGACCACTTCGGAGCTTGTTCTCTATCTCGGGGATCCCGTTCACTTCTTAGCTCCTTACCTTGGGAGCCCCAGTATTTGGCAACAGTCGACCCTACGTAGTTCCAAGCCATGCAATAGAAGATCAATCATGTCCTAGCCATGATGGAGATGCTGGGGCAATCGACACATGCCCCCCAATCTACTTAAGTTGCCATATAGGTGCCTACTATAGCCGATCCTCGCACCAAGGACTGTAAAAAGCGCTACGCAGACAAGAACAAGGCCCAATCCGAATGCGAACGACCGCATCCATCCAGAAGATCGAACTCCTCAGCCCGGCCTCGCATGCACAACTCAACCAATGTCTGTAGTCACTGATCTCGATAGTCAAATCCATCTCAATCCAAGACTGACCTGCAATCCCGAAAGGAGAAAAGTCCATAAACATGGTCCTAGCCAACAAAGACGTCAAAATCAAAGAACTAATAAAGCGCTTGGCCAAACTAGAATGTAGCCAAGTAGATAGAAGCACAGCTCCTCCGACAACTCGGCCCTCAGAGCAGCACCACAACCAGCTCGCAAAGGAACCCATCTTCATCTAGGAGATCATTGATGAACTTCCCCCATCCGACTGGTGACCCCCTCAGTTCGAGAAGTACGATGGAGCCTTAGACCCCGACCATCACATTGAGGGGTTCAAGGCGACAATGATGTTGCACGGCTCCCTTAAGGGTCTCATGTGCGAGGCCTTTCTCGCCACCATCCATGGAGTCTTCAAAACTTGGTAAGCCTCCCTTCCACCACATTCCATATCCTCTTGGGAACAATTGGAGACATAGTTCCTAGCGTAGTTCACTACTAGCCAAAGGCACTAGAAGACGTCAGCCAACCTCATGCAAGTACAATAGAGGAAAGGAGAAACCTTGAGGGAATACTTGGTAAGGTTCAATGCTGAAGCCCTTCGTGTCTGAGCACTAGGGGTGACAACGATATTTGAACATCCGATTTCGAATTCGATATTCGATATAATTGAATCAAATTCAGATAATTCAAATATCTAATCGATCGAATTCGGATATCCTATTCATACTGAATAGTTATATATTTATATACTTTATATTAATAAAATATTTATTTTATATATTTATTATTTATCTAAAATAATTAACTAATCGAATCAAATATTCAAATATTTAATTGAATTCAAACTCGGATATTAATTTTCAATATCCGTCGGATATCGAATCGAAATCAGATATTGGATTTTCTAATCGGATTCAAATTCGGATATTGCATAATCCAATTCGAATTTGATTCGTTTACACCCCTATCAAGCTCTATACCAGTGTGATAACCATAATGAGTGGGTTGCGGTCCTCAATGTTCAGCTTCTCGCTACAAAAGAACCCTCCACCCAACCTGACTGCGCTCATGAAGCATGCACAGAAGTACATGAATGTTGAGGAAGCCCAGGCACTATGAAGGAATGAAGAGGACCAACATGATCGGAAGTGGAAGGACCATGATGAGTGCAAATCAAATAGAGATAGCAAGAGAAAAGATCACCGACCTAACTGTAGACTGAGGACCCCACCACCGATGTATAGGAACTTTACTCCCCTAAATGTAGATCTGCGACTGCAACTTCATCAAGTAGCCCGAAAAGATGAAAACTCAAGGCAATAAGAGGAATCAAGACATGTATTGTGATTTCCACCAAAACCACGGCCATAACACTAAAAGCTGCCACAGCATTCGCCACCACCTAGAAGACCTCGTCTGATGTGGACACCTCTATGGGTTCATCGATATCAAAGAGCATAAACCTAGAAAAGAGCTGCACGCACCTAGAAGTCGGGGTCATTGTCGTCATCTCGAGTGAGATAACCCTTAAAGGGAGTGAAACTAGGTGGGGAAGACCTACTCCAAGGAGCTGGAGTGCCAGGACTAAGATGCACTGATGACGATTGGCGCTTAGCACTAATGGCAACTGGGCTGTACAAACTCAACAAATAAAGAATTTTCTTCAAGCACAAATGACCAAACACCGCATAGAGTTTGGCCAAACTCTACGCTGACCAACGGTCACAACACATGGCAACCTCGTCAAAGACCCGACCGACCTATAATGGCTAAGGCTCGATAGCCATCACATGAAAGACCTGATTGAAGCCAAAACAAGCCCTCGATGGGCACCTTGAAAACGACATCCACGCCACAAAATGGCAAGAGGATGACCATCGAACTTCGTGCTCCCTCTCAACTTGCAGTCAAAGTAGAGCTAACCGAGGACCACAGCTAGACCAATCGAAGAGCGTAACCCTCTCCAAGACCAGGTGGCATCGAGCTCCCCAACAACGTCGAGAGCTTGGAAGCACCTCAGCCAGCATAAGACCGAGGGCACTAAGACAAAGACCTCGTCTGACGAGAATCAAAGCCAAAAACCTCATCCGACGAGAATCAGAGCCAAAGACCTTGGCCAATGTAAAACCGCGACCACAAAGCCAAAGACCTCAGCTAGCATAAAACAGAAACGACGAAGCCAAAGACCTTGACAAACCCAAGATCTCAGCCAATTGAGACCAAGGCCATGAAGTTGAAGACCCTGACCATCTAGCATCAAGCTCAAGACCTCGGCCAACATGAGACTAAGGCCATAGAGTCAAGGACCCCAACCACATTATCAAGTCCGAAACCCAAACTAGCCTAAGAACAAGTATAGAAGCACGACCTATGGACCCTGCTGACCAACCTAATTCTAAAGCGGAGCAACTTAGAAGAAGAAAAGAGCATTAATCCAGGCCAGCTATGCTATCCATAGGGTTCACCTCCTTGGGAGTAGCCACAATGTCGTTCAGGGCTGACTGTGTAGCTGGCAGCACCTCGGCATTAAAGGGACCATATTGCTCTATGGAAACGGCTATTTCAAGGTGCTTGCACATGACCCTCCTCTAGCAACGAGCTGTAGTGAGAATGGGCCAAATAGGCCTTAGTGTTCTTTATTTCTTCTAAGTAGTATTTAAAATTTATGTTTCTTAGTTATGAGCCTTAGTTATGGACCTTATTTTATTTTCTTTAATTATTTCTTTAGTGTTGGCCGCCCCATTAAGGGTATCCAAGTAATTGTACCCAGACTTAAAATTATTAATAAAAGTGATGAAAGGAGGCTAGAGAGAGGTTCAAATTCCTATTTCCTCTCTTCCCTTCTTTTCTTCTTCCACAACCTATTGCTGAAACTTCTTTCTTCTTCTTTCACTTTCTCTCTTTTCTTCTTTTCTTGCATTATCTAAATTATTGTATGTGTAATTTTCAACTTGGTATCAAAGAACGTTCTCACTTTCAACTTTTTTCTCCTTTCTTTGCCCATACATGGTGTGTATGGAGAACTGATCAATTGATCTATCAGCTACTTATGCATCCCAATTAGGAAGGTTTTTGGAGACTTTTGTGGAGGTTTTTCATCCTTAGTTGAAGCCCAGGGTAGGTTCTTGGAGATTTTTACCAAAAACTCTAGATAACTAGAGAAACATTGTTACAGGTCATAGAGACAGTTCGAACCAGGCACTTGGAGATCAGAGGTAAGCCTTTTGATTTCTATTAGGGGCAGTTTTTGTTGGATTTAATTCTAGAACCTCTGGAAGGGGCAATTGAAGTTTCTCACTTTCTCCCTATCTTGTAGGACCCTGTGAAACCCTAATATTGGGGGGTTGAAAGGTTGTTCTTTGCTTAGAACAATAAATCTAGCCAGGTAAAGCCCTAATTTGATTTTTGTTTGCATCCGTTTACTCAATGGAGCAAATTGGAGGAAAAAACAAATATTCCATAGATTCTAGGTTTAGACATGGGGGGTTAGTGGAGAATCTTTTTGGGGTTGTGACTACTATGAAGCTAGATGGGACCAATTATTTAGCTTGGTCTCAATATATTAAGATACATGTGTGTAGTAGAGAAAAATTGGGTTATATTACTAGGAGTAAGAAGAAACTGAAGGATGACGATCTTACTTATGAAAGGTGGATGTAGGAAAACTACATAGTAATGGGTTAGTTAGTGGATTCTATGAAACCACACATTAGTCAGCATTACTTGTGGATGGAAACTATAAAAGAAGTGTGGGATAGTGTCATAGAGAGCTATTCCCAAAAATTTAATGTTGCTTGGGCCTACAAATTGAAACATGATGTGAATAATGTTAGACAGGGAGAAAAGCCCTTAATAGTCTACTTCTTTATGTTGAAATATCTTTGGAAAGAGATTAATCTGATGGAGATTGTTATTTTAAAGGGATGGGAGATCCATCATATGGATGGCCGAACCCTACATGAAGGTTGGGCGAAATTTCAAACAATTTCTTTACTCACATCCGAAAATCGTATTCCCAATTTAGAAAACTGCATTTTCAAGGTTCATTCTTATAACCAAACCAAACCAAATCTTAAACCAAGATTAGGGAGGGATATACCTGATACGGATTCCACGCAATAAGTTCTTCCCAACGCAGGTGTTCACGCCCAAAGAGTGTACCAAATCCTCCCTCCACTGAAGATGACACAACTTAGGATGAGGCAGGATCAGTAGGTAGTTATTCACAAGAACCTCTGATTCTTCAGCAAGAATCAAATGGGATAGTGGGCACAACTTTAGAATTATTTCTTCTAACAAGAAACAATATCAAGATCTAATCTTGATCAGTTCCAAGAAAATGGAGATTGAACAGGGTAGGGCAGCAAGAGCAGGGAGAAAAAGAACTGATGGCAGAAATAGTCAAACTGAATTGTCTTCTGTGTTGTGTATGTCTGTCTTTTTCATATCCGCCCTACCTTCTATTTTTTGCCTTAAAGAGATGATCTCCTAATCAAATTAGGAGTTCCCTGATCCAAATCTCTATTTGGATTTGAACTCTTTAAGTGGATAAGAGTTACCCTCTTATCCTTATCTGCTGATCCACACCCATATTCACCTCATATTTAATTAATTAATCCAATTAACCTAGTTCGAAATGGGCTTTAGGCCCATTAAGCTTTCATGCTCACTTGCTTTTAATGTTGGCTAGCTTGGCCCTCTTTGTATGGCATGAGACTCAATCATTGATATACACATCAGCCACATGGGTTCAACCTAGTCTCTGTTACAAGGCTTGGCCAAATTCACTGCTGAATACAAAGAACCCCCGAGTCCATCACCATGGGCTCTAAACGGGCCCAACATTTACACTAAATGGTTCTTGAGTCCAGCCATTTTATGAAGGCCCAAGGACTGTGGGTAGATGCAAGATTAACCCATCAGGTATAACCGTCAATGTTCTTACACTTAACCTCTCAACCCTTAATGATCAAACATTGCCTGATAAGAGAGGACCTCTCCCTCGGCTGCAAGGTACAGTGCTACATTCTCTACTCACATGGATCCCGGGAATTAAAACCTTTTGCCAACAATTTTTGAAACCATAATATATATCTCTATATAAATAAATTTTGCAAAGCCAAATTTTAAACACATTTGAAATCCACTTCCGGCAGTTTAGGTTTCCATCAGAGAGAGTGCATTTCCCTGATCATTCACTTTGTCTGACAAAGGGGCTGATCTTGTCACTATGATCACCCATTCAGAAGAATTCTCAGGCTGTCCCAACATACCCAAGTGTTGACCCCCTTTAAGGATCTCACTGATTGGCACATCAAAGACAACCCAATTCGACACCTAGTGTAGTATCATAATCGAGTCTAGGGGTTAGGTGTAACATTCCAGTTTTGCCTATCTGTCTCTAAGGTCCAGGGTACTTCTAGAATTTGGTCCGGTTCAGGGTTTCAAGAAACCCACACTGCATGTACCTCAGGTCTCACCCTGATAGTTGAGACAATCCACCCCAACCAACTTGGTGGCACATCAATGCCATCCTTGGCAAGATAAAGATTCTAAACAAACACGAGTCTCATAAGTGTCTAGTTTAAGGGTAGTACACAGAAACACACCACAATAACATGAATCAAATATGTACTTTATTCTTTTACAATAAATGTCATAATGTACATCATGCTAATTGGAGCTAAGGGCAAATACTGTCTAACAGCTCCCACTTGCACTTCCGTCCAATCGGGTATAAGCTGGAGTCCCAGACTTTCCACGTGTGTCTCAAACACTTTCTATGTCAGTGCCTTAGTCAATGGGTTTGCCACATTCTCCGTTGTTGCTACCTTTTAACATCAATCTCCCGTAGATCCAGTGTTGTCACACTACAATGGATTGGGTGATGTGCTGCATTCCAAATTCTAGAATGAAACCCTTTATTCATTAGGCAACCTCACTTACAGCAATGTGCCCGTCTTGGGTTGTGGAATCTGCTATTTTTATTACTCAGGATCCCATCGTGAAGATGTAACCAGATGTAGACATTCTACCAACTAGATCTGACTGCCAGTCGGTATCAGTATACCCGATGATCTGCAGTGAACTACCATCGAATACTAGACAAAACTCCTTTTGACCTTTAAAGGTATCTCAGTATGTTTTCACAACTGTCTAGTGCTCTTGACCTGGGTTATATTATTATCTTCTTACCGCACTCACTACCTGAGCAATGTCAGGATGAGTGCACAACATGGCATACATGATGTTACCTACGGCTGAGGCATGGGGACCCTTTCTCATGCCCTCAATCTCCTTGGGGAGTCTTGGGAGACATACCATTGGAGAGAGTGACTCCGTTCCTTAAAGGAACATTTCTTTTTTTGGAGTTCTCCACACTATACCTTTTGACAATCTTGTCAATGTAAGTAGACTGGGATAATCTTATTATCCTCTTTGATCTATCTCTATAGAGTCAAAGTCCCAAGATATAAGAGGCTTCTCCAAGATCTTTCATGGAGAATTGCTGTGAAAGCCATAATTCCACCGTAGTCAACATTCCTACATCATTCCCAATGAGTAGAATGTCATCTACATACAGAACTAAGAACATCACCTTATCTCCACTGGTCTTCCTGTAAACACAGGGTTCATCTGGATTCTTCTCAAAGTCAAATTGTTTGACAGTAGAGTCAAACCGGATGTTCCAACTCCTAGAAGCTTGCTTAAATCAATATATGGATCGATTAAGTTTACATACCATGTATTCTTGACCTGCAACTATGAGACCTTGTGGTTGCTGCATATAGATATCATCAGTAAGATCTCCATTCAGGAATACAGTTTTGACATCCATTTGCGAAATCTCATAGTCATGGTATGCTACTACAGCTAGCAGGATCTTAATGGATTTAAACATGGCCACGGACGAAAAGGTTTTTTCATAGTCGATTGCCTCTTTCTGAGCCTTGTAGGTCTCAACCTTACCATCGGAGCCCTTCTTCCTCTTATAAATCCATTTGCAACCAATTGCTTTAACCCTACGGGGCGGATCTACTAGAGTCTAGACTCCATTAGCCTCCATTGAGTCCATCTCAGCTCTCATGGAATCTACCCATTTCAAGGAATCTATGTCCAACATAGCTTCCGTATAAGTCACGGGGTCCTCCTCACTTGTCGTGGCTTCCACCAAGTAACTTTCTTGGTCATAGCCGTAATGAACTAGAGGCCTGGATACCTGGGTAGATCTCCTAATTTGGTTATTAACTAGAGCTTGTGGGACATCTCCCACTACCCTTGAGCTCTCCTCATCAAGAACAACTTCCTGACGGTGATTGTTCAAGATGTAATCTTCCTCCAAGAAATGGGCATTTCGACTATAGAACACTTTCTGGTCTCTTGGGTCATAGAATAAATACCCTACAAAGCCTTTAGGGTAACCTACAAATAGGCAATGGTTGGTCTTAGATTCCAATTTGTTAGCACTTGTTCTTTTAACATGTGCTAGACAACCCCAAATCTTCAAGTGTCTCACGCTTGGTTTCTTACCGGTCCAAAGCTCATAGGGAGTCTTCAGAACGTATTTGGTTGGAACCTGATTCAGCATGTATATCGCAGTCTCTAATGCGTATCCCCAAAAGGATGTAGGTAATTCTAAGTAGACGAGAAGTGATTGGACCATATCCAATAAAGTCTGGTTCCTCCTCTCTAACACACAGTTTTATTGTGGTGTAGCAGGGGGAGCCAGTTGTAATACTATCCCATTTTTCTTTAAGTAGTCCCTGAATTTGTTAGAGAGATATTCGCCTCATCGATCTGATCACAGGGCCTTAATGTGTCTCCCTAACTATTTATCGACCTCTTGTCTAAACTCTTTGAACTTTTCAAAAGATTCAGACTTGTGTCTTATTAGGTACATGTAACCATACCGTGAGTAATCATCGGTAAATGTTATGAAATAAACATGTTGGTTACGTGTCCTAACATTCATGGGACCACATACATCAGTATGTATAAGGTCAAGCGTGCCTGTTGATCTTTCAGGCTTACTGGTGAATGGTCGTTTCGTCATCTTACCTTGAAGGTAAGGTTCACAGGTTAAAAGATGTTCTATAGTTAGAAAATCCAAAGGACCATCCTTTACCAACCTTGTTATATGACCTATGTTAATGTGGCTAAGTCGGTAATGCCACATGCACGTGGGATTAATTGTATCACGAGTTCTTTTCTTGGGGATATTATCCGACGTAGTTTCAGTTACATTTGTTTCCAGAGAAGGATGGAGAACATAGAGACCATTCTCAAGTTCTCCACATACGAGGAATTTGTTATTCCTTTTGATAGTAACCACATTACTAAAAAGAACAGAATGACCATACACACACAGTTTTGAAACAGAAATCAAATTCCTTCTCAAATTGGGTACATAAAGACATTCTTTTAATGTAATAGTTCTTTTTCTAAAGTACAATTCTATTGTTCCTATGGTTGTAGCTGCAACACTTGCAGAAGTCCCTAAGTAAAGAATCAATTCTCCGTTACTCAGTCTTCTACTTGTCCTGAACCCCTGCAATGTATTACATGCATGAGTAGAAGCCCTAGAGTCAATACACCAAGAAGTAGAAGTGACCAATATATTGGTCTCTATGACAAAGGATTCAAAATTACCTTGTTTCTTGGTCTCTAGGTATTGAGGACAATTCCTCTTCTAGTTGCCGGTTTGCTTGCAGAAGTGACAGGCATCTAATGCCTTGTCCTTCTTCTAAGGTTTCTTCTTTTCCTTCCTCTTCTTCTTGTCCGATTTACCACCTCTAACAAGCATGGTCATGGGCTCATCTTTCTTTATCAGTTCTTCGGCCCTCTACAACATATTGTTGAGTTCCTGAAAGTTAACATTTAGCTTATTCATATTATAATTCATTATGAACTGATTGAAGGAATAAGGCAAAGAGTTCAAGATGGCATCAACTTTGGTGATATGATCTAGCCCAGATCCAAGAGCCTCCAATTCATTAATGTATCCCATCATCTTAAGACAATGGTCATGAACTAGCTGGTTTTTGGACATTTGAGTGGTCATAAACTGGTTTAAGACTTTTTGACGAGAAGAACGATTATGCTCTTTGTACATGGTCCTTAGACTATCCAAGATATCCTTGGACACTTCGATCTGATCAAACTATCACTGTATCTTATTGTCTAAGGAGGCTATGATGTAGCACTGGGCAAGAGAGTTTTTCTCCTCTCATTCTTGATATTCCCTCTTGTGGGCCTCAAAAGCCCTATCACCCGGATGATCCAAAGCAAGGTTCTTAGCAACTTTTTCCAATTTCTCGGGCATCAGAACCAGCATAAGGTTACGAAACCACTCAGCATAGTTTGGGCCCTTAAGCTTATTATTGTCTAACAATTTGGTGAATTGTCTGTTTGCCATTTCTGATAAAAGGCAAAGCAAATATAAGTCCATAACCTTATTTGATTCATGTTATCTACATAGATATGGCTTTTAATCTATGTTCCATTTCCATTTGTTCATATTTGAGATTTCCCTCCTATCTCAATAACGAAAACTGCGAAATATGTCTCTAGAAATGTGGGAAACCACGTATAGTGCATGGAGCAAACTGTTTTATCTGCATAACCCCACCACCTTCTATGAAGGATCATATCCACTCATCTTRTGWRCTWTYCCTTTGGCCTCTGTYAGACAAGGTTCATTGCCATTTTAGGTTAAACCTTTCTGTCCAGTAAGTGCTTACCCATCATATTCGTGAATGCCAAGGTACTGTGAGAGAGTCTTCCATTTTAGGATAGGCCCCTCGCACATCGGTCTATGACGCCCCTATCATCTTATGAAACAATCCAACAGATCCAACAGCAAATGGATAGCCCAATTTTATGATGCATCTCCTCATTACTCAAGGACCCATCTTCATGCTAATGATGAACGAATAATTAAGCCCTAATTTTATTTAGGTCAAACCAAAGTGGCTCTCCCACTGACTTTCTCAAAGCTAGATTTAAATGGTTCCTAAATGGTTAGTGTTCCGCATAGTTCCTCTTGGGGAGGAAGCTGATGTGGGGCCCATCAAGCTGGGAGATCCAATCAATAATCTTATGAAAAGCATGGCAATGATGTACATTCAGCTATGGTGTAAGAAAGAGCCACTATCAAATTAACATGGGCCAAGTGCTTATGGCCCATGTACGTAGCACATCATACACCCATACATCATATGCATGAAAGAAATTGATCCAATCAATTAAAATATCTATAAAACTATAAATTAATTAGGTTAAATCAATATCAGCCCAACAAAACCCATAACATCATCAAATAATATAATCTAGGTATATGGGCTGAATTGTAAAGAGCAGCTTGGCCCATATAGCTAAATCAGGGCTGATGCAGTTTTAACATATTAAAACTGGTTTTACAGAGGTGGGCCGAATTAAAACTTGAAGTGGGCCATCAACCATCTAGCCAAAATCAAATTTGGGTTAGAAAAAACCAATCCCATCGAACCAAGAATTTGGTCCAACCAGTTTGGAACAAATCTGGTGCAAATCGGCCCAAGTTTTGGTGTCCAATTCAAGATTTAATTCATGAATAATGATCCGAAAAATAAATTAAATCTAGATAATCAAATTATCAAGAAAACAAAATCAAAGGGCTGTACTGTGATTTTCTTGGACATCCAGCAAACCTCCAAAGAAAAATTAATCATAGATTGCAGAATCGATATCTACAAAGTCGCAGATCATAGAACTTCTTTCTGCGAAATCTTCTTCTCCTCTGTTGCACACTCCAGCAATCTCCAGATGAAAATAAAATAGAAAAACCTAATTTTTCAATTATTACATCACATTGAATTCCTATACAATTTGTCTATAAATAAAAAAAAATTATATATAGACCAAATTGAATAAAAAAGAAATAGCAGGGTGTTGCAAAGACAAATTTCAAACACATTTGAAATCCACTGCCGACAGTTTAGGTTTCCATAAGAGAGAGTGCATTTCCCCGATCATTCACTTTGTTCGACAAAGGGGTTGATTCTGTTACTATCATCACCCACTCAGATGAATTCTCAGATTGTCCCAACATACCCTGCTTTTAACCCCCTCTAAGGATCTCACTGATTGGCACATCAAAGACAACCCAATCTGACACCTAGTGCAGTATCATAATCGAGTCTAGGAGTTAGGTGTAACATTCCAGTTTTGCCCATCTGTCTCCAAGGTCCAGGGTAATACTGGAATTTGGTCTGGTTTGGAGTTTCAAGAAAACCCACACTGCATGTACCTCAGGTCTCACCTTGGCAGTCGAGACAAGCCACCCCAACCAACTTGGTGGCACATCTGTGTTAGCCTTTGTAGGATAAATCTCCCTAGATCTATCCAACGGCTATGAAGATTCTAAACTAACACGAGTCTAATATGTGTCTAGTTTAAGGGTATTACACAGAAACACACCACAATAACATGAAACAAATATGTACTTTATTCATTTACAATAAATGTCATAATGTACATCATACTGATTGGAGCTAAAGGCATACTCTGTCTAACATGTTTGGGGTTGCATAAAGAATGTATAAACATAGAGGAGGTTGGTGGAGAGAAATCAAGTCTTTGAGTTTCTCACCAAACTCAACTCAGAGTATGATATTGTGAGGCATAATGTTTTAGTTAAGGATGAGGTGACTTTGTCTCAGGTATATGCTATGGTGAGTAGTGAGGAGAGTAGAAGACATGTTTAGTTTGTTGAGCTGCAAGTTGATCCCTATGCTAATTCTAGGATGAAGCCGAAAGTTAGCACTAGGAAGAAATATGTTATCTATGAATATTGCAAGAAGCCTAAACACGCTAAAGACACATGTTGGGAGTTGCATCCAGAGGTCATTCCTGCTTGATTCAATAAAGAAAATGGTGGAAAAGGAGTTGAAATTGGAAAAAGGTGGAAATGCAAATGTAGCCACCTCTTTGCAAGGTGAATAAGGACAGGGTGAAGAGAAGTTAGTGGGAGAACAGCTTGCAGCCGCGAAGGTTGAATATGTCCGAATCAGTAGTCACTTGGAGCCCACTGCTACAGCTCCTTCTAAGGCTATTCCTTCCTCTATATATGCTCACTCAGGTATTTGTGCCACTACACATCATGCTTCTGTCTCAGGTACTCATAAAACACCTTGGTAATTGACTCTAGTGCTTCTGACCATATGACCAGTGTTTCACAGTTATTCACCTTTACCAACTTCTTTCTGGCCGGGACAAGATAACCCTTGCTGATGGCTCCCTAGCCCATATCATGGAAAAGGAAGACATTAAGATCTCTAATGCCTTGACCTTATCATCTATTTTTCATGTACCTAAACTTAATACCAATTTCTTTTTAATTAGTAATTTGACTAAGTCCCTGAATTGCAGTGTGACCATTTTTCATTCATATTGTGTTTTTCAGGACATGGAATCTCAGAAGGTGATTGGAAATGGCCATGAAGCGAATGGGATTATCTGTTAGACATTCTTGATCAGAGCCAAGTACAACCTAAGAGAACTGCATTTGTTTCAGAGTCCACTAAGCGTATTATGCTATGTCATAGTCATTTGGGTTATTTGTCCTTTTCTTTATTGAGTTAATTGTTTCCAGAGTTATTTAAAGGAATTAGTCTATCAAATCTTCATTGTGAGTTCTCAAAGCATTATAAGAGCACTTATCCTTTAAGTAATAAAAGATCAACTATTCCTTTTAATATTGTTTACTTTGATGTGTGGGGGTCTTACCATTTACCATGTATGAGTGGGTATAAATATTTCATCTTGTTTATTGATGGTTTTTCTTGATATATTTGGATTTATCTTATGTGCTCTCAAGCTGAAGTTTGGGGTTATTCATTAGAGTTCTTGTGCCCGCACTTCACAACAAAATGGAGTAGTAGAGAGGAAAAACAGAGACATTATGGAAGTCGCAAGGAGCATTCTTTTTGCTACTCATGTTTCTATGAAGTTTTGGGGTGATGTAGTTTTAACAACTACCTACCTTATTAACTACATGCCTTTTCGAGTCTTGAGGTTAAAATCTCTTTTTGATTCCTCTTTCCTGATGTTGAGATTTTCTCTATTCCTCTTAGAGTATTTGGTTGCACTTGTTATGTCCACATTCCTAGTTCCAAAAGACACAAGTTTGACCCCAAGGCTCAGAAGTGTATCTTCCTTGGTTATGCTTCCACACAGAAAGGGTACTGTTGTTTTGATCCCATTAGTGGCACCTGGTTTGTTTCCATGCATGTCACCTTTGTAGAGTCAGTTCCTTTTTATAACCATCCTTTTGAGGGGAATGGGTCTCTTGAGTTGTTTTTTTCATCCCTTCCTTTACCAATTATAGTTGAGTCTTGTGTTGAGCCCTCCACAGTTATCTCCATTCCCGTGGAGGGATCCTCTCCTTTGAGGTTTTCAACTTTTGCTCCTCCCCCTCCTCCCACTAGTCCTCCAGTTGTTTCCACTCATCCTATTCACTAGAGGTGGTTCCAGCGGCAAAGGCTAAGGCAAACATAGGTTGATCTGACACCTCCAGTTGATTAGCCCATCAGGTATTATTCTAAATGGTCTTATACTTAACTTCTCATCCCATAATGATCAAGCACTGCCCGACAAGAGAGGACCTCTCCCTCGGCTGCAAGGAACAGTGCCGCACTCTCCACTCACATGGATCCCAGGAATTAAAACCATTTGCAAACATTTCGAAACCGTACATATACATATATATATTAATTTTGCAAAACAAAATTCCAACGATTGA